>OY019130.1:47547113-47714613 GCA_955652365.1 Eristalinus aeneus
AATGGTTCCTTTCACGTATTTAAACTGCGCATATATTGGTTTCATCCGGATTTTCCAAATGCCTGCTAACTGAACTAATAGCAAACGCGATGTCGGGTCTAGTTCCAACAGCCAAGTACATAAGTGATCCTACTGCCTCTCGAAACGGAAAATGTCGAGCATTGTGAACTCTTATAACTGCATTTGTTGTCTTCTCGGATGGGGTTGAAACCGGTTTTGAGTCGTTCATACGAAATTTAATCAAAAGTCTCTTTGCATACGCAGTTTGATGAATCATTACCGCACCATTTTGTCTCGAAATTTCAAGTCCAAGAAAATAATTAGCATCACTGTATGTTACTTCAAATTCTTGTTGTAGATATTTGAGTAAATCATCTACGTCTTCCTGGCTTGACGCAGCCACCAAACCATCATCGATATAAATTGCAAGTAAAATTCTTTTTGTTTTTAATTTGGTAATAAACACACATGAATCATGCAGACTTACTTTAAAATCAAACTGTTTTAGAAAAGAGGTGAATTTTTTATTCCAGCATCTAGAAGACTGTTTTAGCCCGTACAGACTTTTCTGTAGCTTGCAGACTCTTCCACTTCCATCATCGTATCCTTCAGGCTGTTGCATGAAAATGTCCTCAGATAAATCGCCATTTAGAAATGCTGTTTTAATGTCAAACTAAAACAATTTTTAATTCTCAGCTGCAGCTATAGCTAAAATAGTCCGAATGGATGAAAATTTAACAACAGGACTAAATGTTTCAGAATAATCCAAGCCAAATTCCTGATTGTAGCCTTTAATTACGAGACGAGCTTTGTAACGATTCACTCGTCCATCTGCCGCTAATTTGACTTTATACACCCATCTATTACCGATTATCTTTCTTCCGTTTGGCAAGCTCACCAGCTGCCACGTGTTATTCTTAAGTAAACTTGCAATTTCTTCGTCCATAGCACGTTTCCATTTATCTGAAAGTGAAGACTCCATTGCTTTCCGATAATTTGCTGGTTCAATAAGTTCAGCCACAAAAGCAAAGCCTTCAGACATGACAATGTTAGCGTGTTTTTTCTTACGAAGCTTGGATTTATAATCTTCTTGCACATTTTCTTCTGTGAGGAATGAAGGACCTCATGCCCAGCGAAATAATGTTTGTGATCGCATCAGTAGCGGCATCCACGTCACTATCGAGGAAGCATAGTGACCAGTTAAAATTCCTAAAGAAGTTGTTAAGTCCGCTCCAGTTGGCTTTCTCGTAGAGCCATACTGTTCTTTTCGGAATTTGCTCTCTAACTGTGTGGGAGGAGTACGAGAATTTGGCTGACACGACACAGTGGTCGGACGAGCCTAGAGGCGACAATATATCAATTGAATATTTTTCCGGATGAGAGGTGAGAAACAGATCCAAGGTGTTAGCGGTATGATCTGCAATGTCAGGTATTCGTGTTGGCTCATTCACAAGCTGGGTTAAATTATTTACCTCAGCGAAGATTTCAACATACCTTCCTTCGGGTGTTGTCTGGCCTGAATGTCGAAGCCAAGTAGAATTGGAGGTGTTGGGCGGACCGCGTTAATTGTTGTTTGTGTTTTTCGGCGCGAGGAATAAACTGAACTTTTTTTGATTTGAGTGCATGCAGCGACGACACGTCTGCATGCGTCGGAGGATGACACGGCACTCCAATATATTCTATCTATCAAATCTATGAAATTGTATAAGTTTTCTCTACTTCCGTCATAATGTGGAAGGTTATATAGATATTTTACCGGGTCTAATGTTAGTGAAAAAGGGGTTACCATTTGTTGCTGCTGCTGTTGTTGCTGCTGCTGTTGTTGCTGGTGTTGCCATCCTTCTTTGTTGGTCGAAAAGTCGGGATCTCTTTAATTTATCCAGCACTGTTGTAATGTTGTTTACAGTTAGGTTTTATTGAACTTGCACACTAATCTTCTCAGTTTATTTTTGTTTTTTACATGTTAGCTATTTTTTTTTACTTTTTTTTTCTTACACTTCGATTATTTCTTGGTGGCTGGTTTTTTGAACGGATTTGTGCACTAATTTTCTGTTTTTTTTTTTTTTGATTCACACTTATTTTGTTTTTCGTACAATTTGACCTTTGTTTTGCGGATGCTTTCCTTAACGGATTTATACACTGATCCTTTAACTGCTTCACACTTTATGTACTATGCACTTTCACTACCTATTTAGTGTTTTTTACCTTGATAGGCGTTTCATTAATCAAGTCACTTTAAATACATGAATATTGTTCTTATACGAATTTTGTTTTCCTTGTTCGGAAGTTTACGTGACGACGTTTGTGTTCTTTCTCTTAAACGAACTTGTCCTTATCTGGATTTTCACCGTTTCACTACTTCGCGATTTCTTATTCGTGGTTTACCGACTGCGCCAATTACGGTATCCCTTGAGCGATCGGATATAAAAAAAACACCGTTTTATATTTGTTTAACGCATTTATTATTTTTTTAATAAAGTCGAACACGTCGTCACGGAGTTACAATTATAACTGAACTTACTCAACTGAATTCAAACTAAGAAAACTTCTTCGAACCATACAGATTTTATGCTGCAAATGTATTTTATGCCTAATCTGCAGGCTTTAAATCGACGTTTCCCCTGGGAAAGGTATTCGGCTTGTTTGTGCAGGTGTCATATGATGCGCATGTTTTGCTACTGTATGGAACAGAGAGGATGTGCGTGTGGCTCGTTGGCGTCCGATGAAAAATGCACTGGTTAGGCTTAAGGTTTTTTCTATGCGCGTGATGCTAATGGCTAGAGAGGGTGAGGCCGAGAGGTTCCGTAAAAATGGTGGATACCTTATGAATGGCGAGAAGAGGCGGGACGTCTAGTTCCTACCAAATGGAAGTGACTCCACCGACGTAGCTAGATGTCGAACAAAAGTCCAGAAACGTCTTGTCCTTGGGCGTTATAAATAAAGACTGTACGAAGGCAAACCCTAAAGATTTGACTACTTCAGGTGGTACTAGCGATTGCAACAATCCACCCGTTGTCTTTTCCCAACCACCATACTTAAAACACCCTCCGCCCGTATTGGCGCTGAAATAAATGATTCTTGCCAATCACTTTACGATGCCCTCAGTAGAATGAGTTGGAAAACTGGAGAAAGCGGCTGAGAGGCTCAGCCTGATACACCTAATCTTCTGGCTCTGGATAAACAAGCTTGCCAGAGTGCCACTTCTGATGGTGCGTCTCAGAAATCCGAAAAGTAGGAACGAACCTTAAAAGATCTTGCACCTGGGGGGCGCCTGACAAAGAGACAAATGAACAGGCGGAGAAAGAAGGCTTCAACCGAGCGGCGCAAAGAGGTGAAGGCAAGGAGAATCAGATCAGCAAAAGTATCACCAACCGAAACTGGCCAATCCTCCGGAACCAACGCCGCCGCTTCTTTTTCTGGCTGCCTAAGCAAAAAAAAGTTGAATTAAAGAACTATTGTTATATATATTGTTATAGAATTCAAATAAGATATTTTATTGAATATCTAATTTCAATAAAATACGCCAACGAATAAAAAGATAAACAATAAATACTCTGTGGAGCTTTGCTGCCGAGCCGTCTGTTGGCGCTGATTAAGAAGTTTACGGTATTTGCTTGGTGTGACTCCCAGATAATGCTTCACTGGTTATCTCCTTCTCCTCACCGGAATATGTTTGTTGCTAACCGGGCAGCAGCCATACTCGAAACGATTCCACAATATGCATGGCATCATATCGCATCGGAATCAAACCCGGCTGATTGTGCATCACGAGGAGTAGTCCCATCGGAACTTAAATCTCATCCCCTATGATGGAATGGTCCGCCATTTCTTTCGCTGCCTCAAGAATATTGGCATGTTTCATAGTTCTCAGTGACAACGGCGGGTGAGATCGGAGTAAACGTAAAAGAAAAAACAACTGCAGAAGAGGACACTTGTTACCATCACAGAATTAACGAATTTCAAACACTGATCGTAAGGTTATTTTCGTGGATGAGGTTAATTCGAATATTTGTATATTCTGTTCACTTAACGAAAAATTGTAGGAAATCGTGATTTAATAAAAAATTTACGTGCGGTTTGACATTTGACGAAATTAATCAGGTTGAACTTTACATCTTCAAATTTGTTCAACGGGACACATTCGCGGGTGAAATTAACTATTAGTCTCAAATCGATATAAGGCACCCCATAATTCTTCCTAACCACCATGTATTTTCCCTGATATTGAATTATTTGCATAAAAAGATATCTTCATCCAGGTGTTTCAGATTTCCTATAGCTCGCCAGAGGTATTGGATATTAAGCAGCCGTAATTTGATTTGAAAAATCAAAGACGATCATCCAGCTCACAACTCATGGGCGATTTACCATCTGTACGTCTTCATACTTCTCGCCCACTCTTGAACACTGGATGTGATTATGCGTATTCTTTCACCACTAAACCGCCTCTGGGACGAAATCCCAAGTGCGCCAAGGCATATCTAGCGCTTTTTGTCTGCATGAGCACGAAGGCTGATCACATAGAGCTGTAAAGTAATTTAACCACCGATGCATTCTTCGCAGCATTGCGACGAATTATTGACCACCGTGGCCGGTGTTCAAACGTCTATACGGGTAATGGGACCAATTTGCAAGAAGCTGGTCTCATGCTCGATGAAATTCTCGTTTTGTCATAGGCGCAGAACGATATCGTCACCGATGCACTGGCTATGGATGGAATAACTTGGTACTTTATTCCGGTAGACTCTTATTTCGGTGGACTCTGTGAAGCTGGAGTAAGATCGGTAAAATTTCCCCTGCGTCGAGTCATCGGAGACTCCATCGGAGTACATTCCATTCACGTTCCTTATGTGTTCTTTCTGATAATGATCTTAACCCACTGACCCCCTCGCATTTTCTCCAGAGAACCATACACAGCAATTCCAGAGCTGAACTATGTTGACGTTTCACCAAGTCGATTATTCCACTGGAAACATATCCAGAGCATGGTCCAGGGTTTCAGGAGAAGATGGCGGAATAAGTACATCACCAGTCTCTAGAAGCGAAGAAGTGGAAAACTGCTCAAGCTAATATGCAAGCTGGTGACAAAGTGGCTCCTGGGCGGTTTGGAATCAGTTCATCCTGGGTCAGACAACCGAAGGAGAATGGCTACCGTCAAAACGAAGCGTGGACAACTGGTCCGCCAAACACCACACCGTGCTGCTCTCCCATCGCTCTGAAACTAGTTTAGGGAAGCAGCATGTTCTTGTCTACATGACTTTTCGTCACTAGTGTATATCTACTAGAACCGAACTTCGCTGACCGCGATGCACTGGACCCTCTGCCGTTCCATTTATTTTTTTTTTGCACATAGATGTTGCTGCAAATTTTTTCGGACCGACCGCCGCATTGAAGGATACCAAGGCGATGACTTCTGGCTGCAAAAAGAAATTTTCATTCTCGATCCAATTATTGTACAGTCCTTTAGACATAGCCGCAATTTAATAAAGAGTTGTTCTTGATTAATCTAATAATAAATTTTCGTTTCATTTCTTAAATTCGTTATTAGACCGACGGGTCTACAGTTTGTCTGTTCCCAAACAAATTCCTGGTCCTTTGAGCATGATCGTTTTGTGAATATTAAACATTTGAATTGTGTATGAATAGTCTTTTGATAGGCTTTGACATTCGTGTGAAATCGGTGTGTGTTAAGTGCGATTGATTAAACAAAAAAATACTTTCGTTGTTCTCGCGTCCTACCCATATATATTCAAGGTTGCTTGGTATTTGTTCTTTACAGATTCATCAGCAGAAATGAATTCGCTAAATCTGAAACGCGGCAACGCAAATGGCCGTTTAGCGCGCGCTGCGGTCTTTGCAGTTAATATCGAGCCTGAAACTTCGGTCGAGATGTTTGAAACTAGACCCTACGTAGTCCGAATTGTCTGTGCTGCATGGCGCATGTTTAGAGAAGGCAAGTGAACAAAATTGTGCGAATTTGGAAGAGGAATTTATCGAATACGAGGACATATACCTCGACGCTAATTCAAAATTAGATTTCTGCAATTTTGTTGAAAGATAAAAAAAAAATTCGCGGTACAACAATCGTCTCTATTGTCGCAGTTAACCCCAAATTTAGAAGATAATTCCTCCATTTAGCTTCCAAAATTAACAATCCAAAGCTTTTCGGGTAACTATAAGGATAAGCCTTCATTTCGCGACTCCTTCATGGGTACAATCGAAAGTCAAAACAAAGTGTCGGCTACGCAAACGTTTCATTATTTAATATCATTTCTTTGTGGTGATACTGCCAATCTAATGAAACATTTAACAATTTCAGAAATTAATTGTATCGAAGCGTGGAATCAGTTAGAACTTCGATATAATCGGGTTGACCTCATAGAGCGATCACTTATCGAAACCTTCGGACTGAATGCATTCAACGCAAATAAGCGCCATCAGTGGCTTATTTATTTATAACTGAATAAATTTGATGACAAAATGAAACAAAGTTGGGCTACTCATTTCACTCATGTGCATTCAGTGAATTCAAAAATTTTATATTCTCGATGCGACGTGTTAGAGACATGCCAATCACTAAAACGTCCACGTTCTATATCTCAAGCCACAGCTCGAACACATTTTGCAGAACCATCCAAAGTGTAAAAACAGCCATCGGATTTCGCAGTGCCTTCACAGCGCTCGACATCAAATCCCGCCGCTCGTTTGTAAAAACACTTTCATTTATTGTGGAATCCTTTGCCCAGCATCTGGGACTCCCCCGCAAGCATGCCAGAATTCCGGTAACGGCTTATCATCCACAAATGCAGGTCAAACTCAAGGATAAATATATCCATTGACCTTCGGTTGGAGGTCGCGTAAAGCATGCTGCTATACGCTTCGATATAAAACACCCCATAATTCTTCCTAACCACCATGTCTCTTCACTGATAGTGAATTGTTTGCATACAAAATATCTTCACCCATGTGTTTCAGATATATTTGCTTAAGTTCGCCAGCGGTATTGGATAGTGAGCAGCCGTAATTTGATTCTGATGATTTCGATCTAACGCATGCTTTCGCCAAAGAAGATCATCCAGGGCACAACTCATGAGCGATTTACCATCTGTACGTCTTCATCCTGCCCTCCCGTCCATGAACTCTGGATGTAATTACGCGGGTCCTTTCACCACTAAACTGTCTCGGGGACGACATCCTAAGTTCGCCAAGGCATATCTAGCGCTTTTTATCTGCATGAGCACGAATGCTGTTCACTTAGAGCTGGTAAGTGATTTAACCACCGGTGCAATCCTCGCAGCATTGTTACGATTTATTTCCCGCCGTGGCCGATGGACCAATTTCCAAGGTGCTCCTCGCATGCTCGATGAAGTGCAAAGGCTCGGTTTGTCAAAGGCGCACAACGACATCGTCACCGATGCACTGTCTATGGATGGAATAACTTGGCACTTCATTCAGCTGGCCGCACCTCACTTCGGTAGACTCTGGGAATCCGGAATAAGGTCGGTAAAACTTCGCCTTCGTCGAGTCATGGGAGACTCCATCCTACCAGTTGAGGAACTGTTCACCGTTTTCACCCATACAGAAGCGGTCCTAAATTCACGTCCCTTATGTGTTCTTTCTGATGATGATGTTAACCCACTGACCCCCTCGCACTATTTCATAATAGAACCTCACACAGCAATTTCAGAGCCGAACTATGTTGACGTTATCCCACTAGAGACATATCCTGAGCATGGTCCGGGGTTTCTAGAGAAGATGGCAGAACGAATATATCATCAGTCTCCAGGAACGCTCTACATGGAAAGCTGCTCAACCTGATATGAAGCTGGTAACTTGGTTGTGATAAAGTAAGCCGAATTTACCTCCTCAAAGTGGCTCCTTGGCCGTGAGGAAGCAGTTCTTCCTGTGCCAGACAACCGAACGAGAATGGCTACCAATCAATCACGAAGCTTGCTGCTCTCCCATTGCCCTGAAACTAGTTCAGGGGGAGCGGCATGTTCTGGTCTGGTACATTACTTTTCGTCACCAATGTAAATCTACTAGAACCCAATTTCGCTGACCACGAACTCAAGGCCAAACCTCGCACGATGTACCGGGCCTTAATCAAGGCCAAACATTGCACGATGTACCGGGCCTAACTCTAAGCGATACATCACCCTATGCACTGCACCCTGTTGCACATGTTTTCGGACCAATCGCCGCATCGAAAGATATTGAAATGATGATTCCTGGCAGCAGAAAGAAACTTTTCACTCTCGATCCGATTGTTGTACAGCCCTGTAGACATTTCCGCAGTTCAATAAGAAGTTGTCATTGGTTAATTGAATTATTAACTTGCGTTTCATTTCTTAAAATCGCTCTTTCGTTGGTATACAGGTTGTCTGTTCTCAAACAGTATATACGAGTATATATATACATATATATATTGCAAGATCAGCAATAACTTGAAAAGTGTAACAGAGGCTCTGCTCCATAAAAATAACTTCTTGCCTTTAGTATCTTAACTTTAAACGTGGCCGCACAGACACCAACGATGCTGAACGCTGTGAAAAGCCAATTGCGGTAGTTACATCTGAAAACTTCTTTTGCATAAAAGACAAACCTGCTCTTTGTCAAATTTTGCATTATTTCTCTGCACCGAAGATTCTGCTGTAAGTTTCACACAATGAAGTAAATTTCAACATTTTGATAATTGACAACTTCATAAAATCGTTGGAAATACAGATTTACAAACCTGCGAAATTACCAGGTGTCTGAGAATATCCAGATCTAGACGTTAACAACTTACAGAAACATTCAGTCGATCACAGTTATACTTAGGGAGATTTATTCGCATAAGCTACCAGAATTTACTAAATTTCAGGACTAAATTAAATTCAAACTAAGCAGAACTAAGCAAGAAGACGCACATAATCAGAACAAGAAAAAGAAAACACAAAATAAGAATATTAAAAAAGTCTAATGAGAGAAAAACCAAAAAAATATATACCGGGAGACACAATTTTTATTACTGACAAAAACCAACGACGAGAATTACACAAATCAAATATTTAAAATTGCTAAAATTAATCTTCTTTCAGTTTCTTTTGGACAGCGTGCGCTACAGCGCATGTTTTTGGATATCATTCTGCAATAGTAACCATCAAACAGGGTTCAGCTAAAAATGGTGGAAACTTCAAACTAATACACATCATCGATCTAAAAAGAATTGCAGGAAAATATTAATCAGACTAACTTCACCAGACCCCAGGTTATTATGAAAATCCAAATTGGAAATAAACTGGAATGTTTCAAACAGCACCAACAGCGAAGACCAAGATCCGTAAATTGGCTAGGCTCAGCATGAAAATGAATAGCTGGGTGTCCTGACACAATAGATTGAAAAACATTCTTCGAAGTCAAAACGAACTCATAAGTAATAATAACAAGCAGTTCAACACAAAAATAATAAGTAGTTATAATATTTTATTATTATAACACAAGATTTTATAAATAAAGAGAATATACGACAGGCCGCATAAGCTATGTTCAATAAGCTAATACTGGCTAAATACTGGTAAAAATCTATTGGGCAACTGTGAGATATATGATATACTTGTGTCACCATGTGAACATATCCCAACTTAAGGGCTGTACTAAATGTATCGAAATGTCATTGTATCCGATATGTCAAATGAAATAAATTCATTCGTTATTAGTTCAAAAAGGGGGTGTGAGGTTATTTCGGAAGCAGGCGAAATTAAAAAAGGAAAAGCCATCGTGACAAATAATCAGAAGTGGGATTCTTCCAAAACGAATTTATTTTCCATAAAATCTGAACAATGTCCGCAACAAAAGTTGAAGAATTGCGTGTGAAGGAGCTACAAGCAATTTTCAGAAAAAAACAGCAGCCGATTACCGGGAAAAAAGCGGATTTAATTGAGCGCGTACGTAAAATTCTGGGAAACAACGAAGTCCCCGACAAATATTTTCTCTGCGACGATGAAGAAGAGGAGATGACGACGGTACAAAGCGACATCATCAATCTAACGACTGCGTTACAAAGTTTGCAACTGCAATTATCCACATTGGCTACTGCTTTAAATTCCAGGGAAACGCACACGACGCCAACGATAACGCCAACGACAACGTCAGCGACAACACCAACGCTGACGCCAGCATTAACGCCAACATCACAAGCAACAGCGACAACTATTTTATCAACACCATTTTCATCGCATCATACACAGCCTGCATTATCAAATGTTCACGAGATTCAGTCACTGGTACCAGATTATGACCCCTCCGATCAGCTCTCCTCCACTGCGGAACAATATGTTCAACGAGTCAACGCACTAATCATTGGTTACGGTTGGGATGAACGGAGCGTTTTATTCGTATGTCAATCCAAGATGAGAGGTGCGGCCAAGTTGTGTTCAGAAGCTCTTTTAGGTTCTATAAAAACTTGGAACGAATTCACTACGCGCTTGGTTGAAGATTTCGGCAAGACATTGCAATGGTTGGAAGCACACGAAACCCATCAGAATCACCAACCGACTATTTCTTTAGAATGCGAGCATTGGGACAAAAGCACAGACTGTCCGACTCAGCAATAATTACGTATATACGTAAAGGGATGAAGAACACGGAACTGCAATCTGCTTTGGCGAGCTCACACTTCATCACGCTAAACGAATTCCGGAATGCCATTGATAGGTTCATCGCTAATCGTCCAACGTCAACTTCAATGATCAGAAATTTCAACACAGAACCTCAGCGAGCTTCAACCCCTGCGAACAACGTAAAACTTGTGAAATGTTTTAACTGCGATCAAACCGGACACATCTCCATTAACTGTTCACAACCACAGCGGAAACAGCGCTGCACGATATGCCGCCGAACAGGACACATCGACAAATTTTGTCCTGAAAAGAACAGAACGACATCCAACGTTCCACGAAATAACGTCCTTCGCATGGCATCAAACGCAGAACTAGGTGACAACAGAACAAAATACATCCAAGTAAACGGTCATAACGTCATCGCATTCATCGACACAGGCAGCGACAAGTCTCTGATCCAACAGAGTGTGGCAAATAATATTGGATCGATCATCGATTGCGTCGTATTCAAACTCAACGGATTTGGTGGGGGCACATGGACTGGAAACAGCTGTATACACGCAAACATTTCCATGGATAATCGACAGTTCGAACATCGTCTGTTCGTTATTGATGACGAAGTTCTCCCTTATACCATCATAATGGGAAACGACATGTTGAACGACAACAATTTTCAACTAGTTGTGAGAAAAGAGGCATGCCACCTCGATTTACAAGTCAACACGCGGAACAACGTTCTCCAAGTAATCAACACGTTCGCAGACTGTTTCGGTGAAACTCTCAATAGGTTGGGAGAGTGCACAAATACAAAAATGAACATCACTCTCACGTCAGAGACACCAATTTCCAGGAATGCATACCGCATACTCTTCGCCAAGAGGGAAGTCGTCAGCAAAATCGTAGCAGAGTTACTCGATTGCGGAGTCATAAGGCAGAGCGAATCACCGTATTCTTCACCCATAGTCCTTGTTAAAAAATCATCTGGTGAGGATCGGATGTGCATAGACTTCCGAGCACTTAATTCGGTGACCGTAAAAATACCATACCCGACACCCACGGTAGAAGATATCATCGTTTCTGCAGCCGGAATGTTCACTGTATAAGATATCATGTCGGGGTATTACCAAATACCGATTGAGGAAATATGTAAAAAATTCACAGCGTTCATAACAGATAGTGGTCGTTATGAATTTAATCGCATGCCGTTCGGGCTCGTCAACGCTCCCTGTGTTTTTCATGATGCAATCGACAAATTAGTAGCGCCATTGAAGGGAAAGATTTTTAGCTACGTGGATGAAGTCATCATACCGTCCAACTCAGCGAAGGAAGGGATAGCAGTCCTTTCAGATTTCATGCAACAAGTGGGACAGGCAGGTATGACGTTGAGACTAAGCAAATGTGTGTTCCTCACAAATGAAATCTCTTTCTTGGGGCATCGTCTCACTGAGAACGGACTCTCACCAGGCGAAAAGAAGACGGCTGCAATTGAAGATTTTCCTCAACCAACGAACATTGACGAAGTGAGAAGGTTCATTGGACTCGCAAGCTTCTTCCGGAAATTCGTGGAACATTTCTCTATTATCGCCAAGCCGTTGACAGAGCTGCTAAAAAAGGACCGACAAAATGAACCTTTCCGATGGGAGCAACCGCAGGCGACAGCGTTCGACACTTTGAAGAAAATTTTGTGCAATGAACCTGTGCTGGAAGTGTTTGATATCAACAGACAACATGAAGTGCACACTGATGCAAGTTCTGTTGGACTTGCGGGAATTTTATTCCAATCGACAGACAAAGAAAACGAATGGAAACCCGTGTTCTACTTCAGCAAGACGTGTACATCAGCGGAATCAAAGTATGCTAGCTATGAGTTAGAGGTTCTCGCCATAGTCGCAACGCTCGAACGATTTAGGATGTACTTACTTGGCCGAAGATTTACAGTGGTTACTGACTGCTCAGCTATCAGTGCAGTGAAGGAAACGAAGTTGCTCATACCGAGAGTAGCCAGATGGTGGTTGCGTTTACAGGAGTTTGACTTCGCAGTGGTGCATCGCAGTGGAAGTCGTATGATGCATGTCGATGCTCTTAGCTGCGCTCCTGTTGGACCTGCCCGCGAGATTTCAACTGTGGCTATGAACGTGTTGAGAGTTGGAATTCAGAACGATGACTGGATTGGTTGTATGCAGCGTCAAGATCGTAGACTCGTTGAAATTATGGGTGCGTTGCAGAGGGAAGAGCGAACATTCAAAAAGGACTTTATCATGAAGGATGGGCGACTATTCAAGAAAACCAGAGCTGGACCTAAACTGGTTGTGCCGTCGGGTGTACGTTGGCGAGTAGTCAAACATTTTCATGATGATATGGGTCATCACGGCATCGACAAAGTTATACAGCGCATCAGCAACACGCTTTGGTTCCGACGAATGCGAAATTATGTAAAGTCATACATTGCTGCGTATGTGCAATGTTGTTACAACAAGCGATCATCAGGAGCATCTGAGGGACAAATGCATGTCTACGGTGTCAACCCTATCCCCTTCCGTGCGCTTCACATTGATCATCTCGGTCCGTTTCCGAAAAGTCGTCGAGGGAAGACTCATGTACTGGGAATTGCAGATGCATTCACTAAATACGTGGTGGTAAAGGCAGTGCGGAATACGAAGACAAGACCGGTAGTTGAAGTTCTTAATGAACTCACTTCTTTTTTTGGTTTGCCAGACATTTTAATTAGCGATCGTGGTACGGCGTTCACGTCAAGAGAGTTTGAAGACTATTGTGAAGCAAATTATATCCATCACATAAAAACAGCGGTGCGCACTCCTAGAGCGAATGGACAAATTGAGCGTATTAATCAGTCGATCCTTCAGTTTCTGCGAACTTCGAACAAAGATGAGTGTGATTTCGATTTGGAGATGAGGAATCTACAGTGGGTGATCAACACACAATGCAACACAACGACAGGGTTTTGTCCAGCTGAGCTAGTATTTGATTTTAAATTAAAGGACTTTATTACTAACGAATTTATTCAAGCCGTTCATGATGTAAATAATGACCAATCAGTTGGTGAAAAACGTGAGCTTGCAGCTGAACGAATTTCTCGGAAACGTGAAGAATGGAAATTACGATTCGACAAGAAGCATAAGCCACCGACAACATACAGCGAGGGTACACTTGTGCTTGTGGAGGCAGTCCCTAAACCGAGCGGAGAATCTCATAAATTAGAACCACGTTACAAGAGGCCATACGTTGTTAAAAAACGTCTTCGCTACGATCGTTATCTTTTGGAGGAAATTAATCAATCTAGGAAACGCAAATTTTCAACAGTCATGATCAGCGACAAAATTAAGCCGACGACGACGATGAGGACGATGAAGAGGACGACCCCAAGGAGCCGAGGACGTCTCAAAAGCCAGGTTTGGCCGAGTTGTCACCATGTGAACATATCCCAACTTAAGGGCAGTACTAAATGTATCGAAATGTCATTGTATCCGATATGTCAAATGAAATAAATTCATTCGTTATTAGTTCAAAAAGGGGGTGTGAGGTTATTTCGGAAGCAGGCGAAATTAAAAAAGGAAAAGCCATCGTGACACTTGGTCCAACTTCAATATCTTCCATTTGACAATGAAATAGAAAAAATTAACTATTCGGAACCAACTATGGTGATAAAAGATTCAACTTTGCGGTATGTATTGTCAATGCCAATAACCATTGGAATACAACTCAGCCACATCTTTATACGCCAGAAAACGCCCAATGTTTATAGAATTCCGAGAACTACTAGTAAGCGGTAAAAACCAATTTGGAATTACTTCAGAATGCAGAAGAAGACCCACGCAAAAGCCTATAACTATAATCTGCAGAAGAAGTCAGACCTAGAGTTTGCCTTATTGTGCCGAACCTTCTCTCAACTAAACTTAAGACAGTTCTGTTTACAAGACCTGGTTGCTTCGGTCATTAGCTACAGCACGGGCGGAGAATGGCATAATTTTGTCGTGGTTTCGGCCTACTTTCCCTACGATTCCGTCCTACCTCCACCATCAAAGGAGGTAGCGGAACTCTAAGAGCACTGCTTAACGAAAATGATTGGCCTGGTGATCTGTTGCGACGTTAATGCTCAGAACACTTTCTGGGACAGCGGCAAGTGTAACAGGAGCTGATCTCATCTTCTTGACTTCGCAACAATTTGTTACGACAAGAAGACAGGAAGTGTTTGACTTAATGCTATCAAATAGATATCTTAAGGGGATAACAGACTGGAAAGTTCTCTCGGAAGTGTCCATGTCGAATCATAGATACATAGAGCTTCGTATCGAATGCGAAACCAAATTTTGCACAAAAGCAGGAACCAAAGGAAAACAATCTGGTAAAGGTTTAGGGAAGAGTTAGCAAATCGCATTGTAGTTTGGAGTTCGAACGACAAACTAACCAAATGCTTTTGCCCAGTCAGAAACAACCCTTGCAGAACCCCTGTTCCGTTGTGGAATATGGAACAGCAGAAAACGCGCAAGGAAAACAGAAAACTTCAAAATATTTCAATCAAGACCAATTTGGAAGAGGATTGGGACCTGTATCAATCGAAACAAAAAGAATATAAGAAGCTGATTCGGGCGTCAAAAAATGTCTCTTATAAAGATTTTTGTGGAAAAATGCTCGGTGAAACCAGGAGACTGGTGAAAGTCCTCAAAAGAGACAAAGCAGTGATGCTGGACATACTCAAAAAACCCGACCAAATCAACAATGAAAAATCAAAAAACCAGGCCACAACTGGCTCAAAACCAGTGCCGATTTCCGGTACTGGGACACTACAGTCCAGGTTGGACCTGGGCCTCAACCAATATGCCTCTCCAGCCAGCACGATCTGTCGCCAGCTGTCTCCAGTTGCGCACTCCAAGTTGGTTGAGGTCCTTCTCCACTTGTGTGCGCCACCTTAGCAGAGGTCGTCCTCTGTTGCGTTGTCCCAATGGCTTGGATTCAAAGACTTTTCGAGCCGGAGCAGTGGTGTTCATACGCTCTACATGGCCTAGCCATCTTAAGCGTTGTATCCGTAGACGCTTGACATGGAGCATGTGGCTGTACAGCCCATAGAGTTCGTAGTTAAATCTTCTCCTCCAGATGCCATCAACGCAAACAGGACCTAAAATCGCACGCTTCCTCATCCGCCTTTGCTAACGTCCAAGATTCCGCGCTGCTTATATCAAGCTGTTATATAAAGCGAGCTTACTCCTTCGAGAGCTCAAAGACACAGCGATTGGCAAGAGTGATTCTGCGTTTGATTTCGGTACCCTAACCTCACTGCGGACAGACATCTAAAGGAGGAATGAAGAGGAATGGAACGGAATAGGAAGGGGTGTTCTACGCCTTTGACCTTACCACCAAACAAGACCGGAAGGTTAATCACGAACTAAGCTAACTTACCTACCTTAAGCCTTAACTAACCTATTATCCTTAAAACTGAGCCTACGCTAAGCCTATACTAACTTAAAACTACCTAGCTTAGCCCTACTACGAAACAATGCCCTTCTAGCGTCGTTCCGTGATAAGGGTTCGTTAAGAACCCGCGCGTGCCTGATGACATTGGCATAAGTCGCCATCCCACCCCTCATGTCATAGCTGACATGACCTTTGCTATCTCCCTTGGCGAATTCATGGGAGATAGCCCCTTGGCGGAGACGTTAGCCACGGCTCAACGCTCCACCCCGTCAGTAGCACCTAGAAAGACGGCCTTTCCTAGACACCACACACACTTCCGGCAAAGAAAACTAACTATTCCATTAGGTAGAATTGAAATTACAATTTAAAATATCTTATAAAAAGAAAACAATGCATTTATTAAAAAAAACAGATGTACAATATCAATTACCAGCCCCTAAGAGTATGCAACTTTTCTTAACCTAATGCACAAAAAAAAGAATAATTTAAAAATAATTAAAAGGGAAGTGAAAATCAAAAAAAAAACTAAAATTCAATAATAAAATCCAGAACAAAAATCCAAGAACTGTAAATCAAAAAGGAGGTATTCTAATTTAAGAATAATAATAACACGTTTTCACTAAAAAAAATGT
Organism: Eristalinus aeneus; assembly: GCA_955652365.1. NCBI lineage: Eukaryota > Metazoa > Arthropoda > Insecta > Diptera > Syrphidae > Eristalinus > Eristalinus aeneus. The sequence goes on from OY019130.1 coordinate 47,563,777, forward strand.
TATAGGGCTGAGGTTCTAATTCTGGCCGAAGGATACAGGACGACACACTACATAAAGGGGTTTTCAGTGATTGAAACTCGTGGACTCACGGTTTTTCGTTCCCACGGCGTCCTGCGCGCAGCACAATGGTGGTGACGGCCCTGTGAATTTTTTTTTTTGTATAACGTGAAGTATGGGGTCTAAGTCCTCTTTTCGCGGACAGTCTCGACACTTGTCCACTAAAGCCCGGACTAATTTTACAAAAAAAAAAGAATGCAATGATAAAAAAAATTCAATCTTTAAACTACAGCTATATAACAACAAAACTTTTATATATATAAAAAACACAGACACTCCAATTCCGGCGTAGCCCTCGATCAACCGGCACACACTTCTTTCTTTCCCGGCACACGATTTCCGTAGCTTCTTTATATGTTTTTTTCTTTGTACTCTGAGGTCTTTCACTTTTTTTTTCAGGGACTCACTAATTTCCGTTTGTACAATTTCCCTTTGGCGTGTGCGACATATTTTAAATTCACTTTCTTTTGAAATTATGTCCACAATTTTATTCCTTTCTCACTGCACTGTTTGCACGTATGTGCACATGTATACATATGGTTATAGTGGAAAGAACCTGCCACTTTTGATCCCCAAGAATCGATCATATAACTTTTCCTTATTGTTTTTTTTTGTTTGTTTTATTTCACATTTTTCCTTATTTCTCACTGCACTGCACAATTAATTAAAGAAATTTGATTACTTTTGTAAAACTTTTAGGAGCAAAAGAAAGGAACGATCGTAATCATGCGATAGTTATGTCAAGACTGACTTGTTTATTACTTCAAGTGTTCAAGGTTTGACAGCAAAAGAGAAAGAAAGGATTAGCATCTAATGTTGACACATAGCATATTTCAAATTTTAACACTTCCACTTGTGTCATACATTAATAATTCATATAATATTTCAAATAATATATCAAAGCTTTACAAATCAACATATGGATGGATACATTTTTATTTTAACAATTTTTAAAAAAACTATTTATCGAATGTAAATTCAAAGATGATCTTAAAACATTAAATTTTTCTCTTGGCAAAGGCTTAGTGAGTAAATCAGCAACTTGTAATTCACTTGGAACATATTCTAATTTAAAAAGGTTATTTTCATAGTTTTGTCTTATAAAGTGATATCGCACATCTGTGTGCTTTGTGCGTTTGTGGAATTCGAGATTTTTGATTAACTTAATTGCACTCTGATTATCTAAGTATAAAGTCGAACAACTTTCTGAAATATTAGTCAGCTCACAAAAAAGTTTCTGCAACCTCACCAAGTCCTTGATAGCCTCCGATGCAGCTATATACTCAGATTCGGTAGTAGACAATGGTCTTCTGTCTCTGAGATTGCCAAGAAACTGCTCCACCACATAGTTTTATGACCGCGCCACTTGTTGACCTTCTTGTTGCAACGTCACCAGCATAATCAGCATCACTGAAACAATGCAAATACATTTTAGTGACGAAATTGTAAACTATACCGTGACTAATGGTTCCTTTCACGTATTTAAAAATACGCTTCACTGCGCATATATTGGTTTCATCCGGATTTTCCAAATGCCTGCTAACTGAACTAATAGCAAACGCGATGTCGGGTCTAGTTCCAACAGCCAAGTACATAAGTGATCCTACTGCCTCTCGAAACGGAAAATGTCGAGCATTGTGAACTCTTATAACTGCATTTGTTGTCTTCTCGGATGGGGTTGAAACCGGTTTTGAGTCGTTCATACGAAATTTAATCAAAAGTCTCTTTGCATACGCAGTTTGATGAATCATTACCGCACCATTTTGTCTCGAAATTTCAAGTCCAAGAAAATAATTAGCATCACTGTATGTTACTTCAAATTCTTGTTGTAGATATTTGAGTAAATCATCTACGTCTTCCTGGCTTGACGCAGCCACCAAACCATCATCGATATAAATTGCAAGTAAAATTCTTTTTGTTTTTAATTTGGTAATAAACACACATGAATCATGCAGACTTACTTTAAAATCAAACTGTTTTAGAAAAGAGGTGAATTTTTTATTCCAGCATCTAGAAGACTGTTTTAGCCCGTACAGACTTTTCTGTAGCTTGCAGACTCTTCCACTTCCATCATCGTATCCTTCAGGCTGTTGCATGAAAATGTCCTCAGATAAATCGCCATTTAGAAATGCTGTTTTAATGTCAAACTGAAACAATTTTTAATTCTCAGCTGCAGCTATAGCTAAAATAGTCCGAATGGATGAAAATTTAACAATAGGACTAAATGTTTCAGAATAATCCAAGCCAAATTCCTGATTGTAGCCTTTAATTACGAGACGAGCTTTGTAACGATTCACTCGTCCATCTGCCGCTAATTTGACTTTATACACCCATCTATTACCGATTATCTTTCTTCCGTTTGGCAAGCTCACCAGCTGACACGTGTTATTCTTAAGTAAACTTGCAATTTCTTCGTCCATAGCACGTTTCCATTTTATAAAGTGAAGACTCCATTGCTTTCCGATAATTTGCTGGTTCAATAAGTTCAGCCACAAAAGCAAAGCCTTCAGACATGACAATGTTAGCGTGTTTTTTCTTACGAAGCTTGGATTTATAATCTTCTTGCACATTTTCTTCTTTATCTTCATTTTCCAAAGAGCTTGGTTGTGCACCATCCTTTTTCGCAATAATATCACTATCAGAATCAGCTCTTAATTCAGTAGACTCGCCATCAGTATCGCATCCGTTAACACCATCTTTGTCAATATTCCCTAAATTAATACTAACATTTTCTTCTGCAGATTTGTGAGGATCAGATTTATCCATTGAAATAATTTCTCCTACATCATCAACTGTGTCATCATCAACCATTTTAAGAAATTCAAAATCAGCTACTTCTGCTTTGGGACTTGATATGTTGTTCGAATATTCGTTGAATAGTACATCGCGCGAAATTTCCACCTTTTTTGTTTCATTTAAAAAGATTCGATGGCCTTTTGTATTATCTGCATAACCAACCCAAATCCCTTTTTTAGCTTTCTGATGCCACTTTTTAGTTTTTTGACTGGGGACATGCATGAACACCTCGCAACCGAATTCTCTGTAATCTAAAAAATTACATATCTTGCCAAACCAAACAAGCTCTATTCAGTACATAAATTGCAGTATGTACTGCCTGGGCCCAAAGTCTTACATTAAGTCCTTTAGCGCACAACATCGTTCTAGCTGCTTCCACTATTGTCCGCATGTCTCGTTCTGCTCTTCCATTCTGTTGCGGAGTGTAAGGGACGGTTTTTTGATGGCATATTCCATAAGACCTAAGTAAGGATTCTATGTCTTTATTGACAAACTCTAGCCCATTATCAGTACGCAGAACTTCGACAGAACAACCTGTGTCGATTTTAACTTGTTCTATATATAACTTCATCAATGCTGTTACCTCGGTTTTGTACTTGATATAATAAGCATGGCGAAAACTTGAGCAATCATCCTTCATTAAAAGAAAATATCTAGAGCCTCCATACGAGGCTTCATGCATAGGAACGCAAAGATCACAATGAATTAGCTCACCTGGCAATCGATGGCTTTTTCCCATTGCACAAGCGGTACAGAATAATGAATCTCCTGAATAAGAAATATTTTTTAATCTAAGAAATCTTTTCACGTAGTTAACGTTCTGGTGACAGAGTCGCTCATGCCACATTTGTAGGTCATTTTTCTTTTCTTGATTAGTATCCTGAAAAGCACTATTCACCTGAGAATCATCATTCAACAACACTTTAAACAGCAGCTTGAACATTTTATTTTTGCGTAAACCAACAGCAACAATATTATCATTTTTAATTAACTGGCATTCACTATTATTCGAAATCATCTGCAGCCCCTTGTCAAGTGCACAACTTGCAGAAAAGAGATTAAGTTTGATTTCAGGAACAAATAAAACATTGGATATGTGCTTTTCGATCCCATCCACTTTGTTGAAGGCTAGAATGTTAATATCACCTCTACCGTATGCATAAATAGTTTCACCGTTTCCAACTCGTATGTTAATTGGGCTGTCAAATTTTTTATACGAAACAAACCACTCTTTTCTGGACGGCATGTGATCACTAGCACCCGTGTCAAGAAACCAGCTGTCCTCTTCTGTTGTTTTAAAATGATGTGTTTGAGATATGAAAGCTTCGCCCTTTTTTTTGGACTGCATGTCTAGCACTGTTATTTGCTCTCTGCCTTACGGGACAACCTGCTTTCCAATGCCCCGTTTTTTTGCAGATAAAACACTTTCCTGATTTTTTAATTTCGTTGTTGTCTCTACCACGTGTAACTTTATGTGACTTTATATGACCTTTTCTTGCCATGAGAGCTTCACATTCCGCTTCATTCTGCATAGTCATTCTCGATACCTCCATCAAAAGGCGTGCAGTTAAGTTCTTCAAGGTCTGTTCGCTTGCTGCTGTGGACTCCCACGCACTATAGAAGTGGTTATATGTGGCTGGTAGGGTCATTAATATCTTAGTGACAACCATAGTCTCCGAAATATTTTCACCAAGGTCCTGAAGTTGTTGAACGATTTTTTTAAGTTTTGATATATGCACCGATAGATTATCCTCTTCACTTTTGGTAAAACTATAAAACCTCTGCTGCAACAAATGCACTGACGTCTTGGATTTTTGCTCATACACATTTTCGAGTTTACTCCACATGTCGAATGCCGTTTCACATCCCATTATATGCAGCATCGGCTCCTGCCCCATCAATGTGACAATTACTTTCTGCGCTTTGCTATCCAATCTGATCCACTTCTTAAGTATCTCAGAATTCGCTGCTGCTGTTTCAGCCTTAACGATAGGTCTTGCAGATGTTCCATCAACAATTTCCCATAACTCATTTGCTTTGAGCAAAACTTTGAGTTGGAACTTCCATATTAACCATTGCTCTCTACACTGCAGTTTTTCCACTCTTTGTAAATCAGTCTCCATTTTTATTGTCCAAACACAAAAGAAATTAAAGTAAATTATAATCCGCGTTATAAACAAACAAAATTAAATACTTTAAAGTATATCTATAATTTCAAAAAAACCGAATAACGCTATAAAACTTTTAATTTCACCGCGTGTCTGGGCCTATAACCTGTAAAACTTTTAGGAGCAAAAGAAAGGAACGATCGTAATCATGTGATAGTTATGTCAAGACTGACTTGTTTATTACTTCAAGTGTTCAAGGTTTGACAGCAAAAGAGGAAGAAAGGATTAGCATCTAATGTTGACACATAGCATATTTCAAATTTTAACAACTTCTTTGTTCTTTTATTTTTATTTGTGGACTCTTCGTCTTCTTCTCTGCTCTTCTTTTTTTCGACTCCCTCTAGTTTTTTCTTTGTCTTGCCTTGCCTGTGCCGTCGTTTTGATCTTTAACTTTTTCTTTACTCCGTCCATCTATCAACTTCCAGTCTGGAAGTGTCGTCTCTTTCAGTCTGTTGTCTATGGTCTCGTCTATTGTTCTTGGTGTTTAGTTAAATGTCACTCGTGTGCATTGTTTTGGGTAGGTCTTCTAATTTGTCCTCGCTAATTTTATTTATTTATTTATAATTGTATTCCTTTTCATTTAATAAAAGATGGGTTGGGAAGGAGTATGATCTTGGGAACACACACAGGTACGTACACGCTCAAACAAATGGATATTTTAAAGTTTTTATTTTGTTTACAGGTGGCTGGGATCAGACAACAGACACTGGGGTTTCTTTCGACACAGGCGATGGGATTTCTGGGAATTCTACAATCCTAATTATTTCTTTTATTATTTCAGGAATATCTACCGTACCATGCTCGACGACGGCTTATAAGTGGTCGCGAGGAAACCGGCCTCGTAAAAAAAAAGGAAGCCCTTTCCTGAAATAAATTCATCCTCTCTAAGCCTACAAAGTGCGGCAAGGGCCCACGCCCTGAGATTAAGAGCCTCATGCTCTACCGACTGAGCTAGCCGGGCGTCAATTCTTAATACTTCACTTAACCTAACCATTAATATATCACATAAATAAATAATCATCTTCCTAGAACTACAGTAAATAAGCTAGTTCTCTACTAATACTTAACTAACCCAGCAACGCCTTGCTAAAGTGCGTTAAAGATATGCCTTAAGTATGCAGGTCCTTGGCATGGTACGTTCCTACTTTCTCCCCTTGCAAATTGAAGACCTCGTAGAGGCAATTGCCCTTCACGGCGAGGATTATCCCTTTCAAGAATTTGGGACCGAGCTTAGCATTGTAATTGTCTAGTAAGTTGCTCTGTCGGAAGTTGCGTCTGTAAACTATTTGCCCTACCTTATAGGTCACGTCTCTACTCCTAGTGGTATACACTTTCATTCCCTTCTGATGAGCCAGCCTGGGGTCATCAAACACTTTCCTTCTGACTAAGTCTAACTTGTCCACCCTAGTCATGTTGGTAAGCTCAGTATCTTTCAACATATCCAGCCTCCGTAATACTTCATACGCTTGTCCGTGCTGTATCATTGGTGTCCCAAATACCACGTAATATGGTTCAAACAGAGTCGCATCGTGTATTACACTTCTCAGGGAGAATGCCGCGTCACTCAAGTGGAGATCCCAGTTACGTTGATCCCCGCCGATATATGACCGCAGTTTAGCCAAAATCGACCGGTTCTCCGTTGCGACGCATTCGCTTGAGGAGAGTAGAACGCGGTGCGAATATGTTTGACTCCGTATCGTTTTAGAAAGCTAGCAAACAATTCGGAGACGAATTGCTTACCGTTGTCTGAATGTATGTACTCAGGTACACCAAAGATATGAAATACACCTTCTTCAAGATACCTAACTACCTCCGCTGCAGTTGCCTTCCTCAAGCTTTCACGAAAATAAATTTACTGATGTGGTCTAAAACCATAAATATATGTGTATATCCAGTCCTCGTCCTCGGGTATGGTCCAAGAAAGTTTATGTAGAGACGTTGGAAAGGCCGCTCCGTAACAGTCTGTTTTCCCATCGGCGGTCGATTAGGGGCCTTGTTTATTTTGCAGGTTTCGCAGGACTTAACCCAGTCCCGCACGTCGGTGACTATACCTGGCCAATAATACCTCTGTTTAAGTCTCGCCAGTGTTTTATGGATGCCTCCATGTCCCGTCCATGATGCATTATGTGCAGTCTCTAGAAGACTCTCACGCAACTCCGTCGGTATCCAGAACTTCCATGCCATGTCATCATAAATTAAGTCCCCGGTTCGTAAGTCGCTTCCTCTGTACACAAACCCATCAGAAACGCACAGATCAGGCAGTTTGGTTTCGTTGTCTGTTATTGTCTTCTTTAACTCTTCATATTCCGTTGTTGCGAAATATGGAGAGTTAAAGTCAACTTCCATCGTCTGTTTGGAAACGAGCTCCTCCATATGACACGTGAGAAAGTATCAGGGACTACGTTTTGGACACCCTTTCTATGCTCAATCACGAAGTCAAAGGCTTGGAGCTTCAGTCTCCATCTGGCCAGACGACCAGAAAGATCCTTCTGCGTCATCAACCACTTCAAACTTTCATGATCGGTAATGATAGTAAACGGTAAACCCTCTACGTAAGCCCTGATCTTCTTTATCGACAGAACGGTCGCATAACATTCAAGCTCCGTGACACTATAATTCCGCTGGGCAGGATTAAGTTTCTGGGACATGAATGCTATTGGTCGTTCGTTATTCTCTGCATCCATTTGGAAAAGCACGCTTCCGTAGCCAGTCGTTGATGCGTCACACTGTATGTAGAAGCGTTTCTTGAAATCTGAGTTTATGAGTATATATTTTTAAGTAAGTCAAACGCGTTAAGCGCTTCGTAAGTTAGCAGAAACGTCTTTCATTTTTTCAAGCAGTCGTTCATGGGGGCTGTTATAGACGAAAAATTTGGTATAAAGCGCCTATACCATCCCGACATCCCTAAAAACCGTCGGAGTTGCTTGGGAGTCTTCGGGACTGGAAAAATCTCGACCACCGACATCTTGTCGGGATCTGTACGTAGACATCCATCACCAACGATATACCCCAGGTACTTGATCTCCTTACAGCAAAATTTGCTCTTCTCCACGTTGATGGTCAGCCCAGCATTCCTTAGGCATGCCGCTACCTCTCCGAGTAGTCTGATGTGTGTCCCAAAATCTGGAGAACAAACCAAGAGGTCAAAGAGATAGGCAAAGACATTCTCCTTCAGGCGGGAGGGTATGACTTTAGCCATCAGCCTACACATTCTCTGAGCGGCGTTACACAGTCCGAACGGCATCACCGTGAACTGGTATAATGGCCGTCCAGGGACCGTGAAAGCCGTCTTCTCTCTTGGGCTCCAGAGGGATCTGCCAGATTGTGTCTTTCAGATCTATCCCGGAGATATAGCGAGTCTCCGGAAGCCTGCTGAGGAGACCCTCAATGTGAGGGAGAGGGTAATCGTCTTTTTAGTCACTGAATTCACTTTCCGTGAATCCAGACACAACCTGTTTTTACCAGGCTTCCGGACCAATACCACTGGAGAACTCCAAGCACTGTTACTCTCCTCGATAACTCCCAACGAGAGCATCCTATCGAGCTCGTCGTATAGGAGTTTCTGTATCGCTGGGGAAATTAGCTGATCTGTCAGTCCTTTCTTTTCCATCAGCATCTCTATCCTGAAGATGAAACTGTCCACTGACATTGTCCTATTTGTTCCGTCATATTTTACTCCCCACTTATGCACGTTGACAAAGGACGAACTTTGGGACGCCGACGAATGTTGGCAGGTCCTACCCGTGTCTTTCTCGTGTCGCCTGGTCCGTCCTGTCGCCGTTGAGTGTCGCGTCTCCGTCCACGGTAAGTCGCGTCCTCGTACAGGAGGTGGCTCTCTATGATGGGATGAGGAAGTTTCTAATATGTCCAACCTAGCCGCTAATAGGCTGAACTGGTCCCGGCACGTCCCCATCATGGACGCCATCTGGGCCATGTGGCTGTTAATCACAGCCAGCATTTCCTTCCGACTGCCTCCAACCGCCGTAGAGAGCATCTCCTGGAACTGACGGTATAAGGGTTCTTCCGTCCGTTGGGTCTGTCTGTCCTTGTCCTTGAGCTGGGAAGCGCCAGCTTCGTCTGGCACTCTTGCACTGTCTGGATTTCCTTTACTCTCTCCCAAGTCTGTACGTGGGGGACTGCTACGGTGCCGGGCTCTTCGAGCTGGTCTTCGTTTTGCCTGTTCATTGCTCTATGTTCTCTATTATCCTTATATTTAATTTTTCAATTACCTTTATATATATGTATATATATATATATATATATATATATATAATTTTTTTTGGCTATTCTGAGTCCAAGGCGATGAGCTTCGGACATGAAGAGAAACTTATCCCCTTGAAGGTAGAATTGGCCTCAAGCCTTATAGATGTCTCATGTTTATCGTGGAGAGCCACGATAAAGTCTGAGACGTTGGGCGCCATTTTGTTGCAGTTGGGTTATTTTCAGCCACAGGGGCAACTTCGACGAGGAGGAGGACGGCGGCACGCTAGTGGTTGCACGGCTTAGCTCGTCGGATGGGGTGGTTCTTGTCCACCTCACTCGCACATCCCCCATTGCACACAAAAAAATCAAAGGAAGAGGAAGAAAAGGTTACAATAGAAACGAGAAAGCCTAATACCCTAACCTCACTGCGGACAGACATCTAAAGGAGGAATGAAGAGGAATAGAACGGAATAGGAAGGGGTGTTCTACGCCATTGTCCTTACCACCAAACAAGACCGGAAGGTTATTCACGAACTAAGCTAACTTACCTACCTTAAGCCTTAACTAACCTATTATCCTTAAAACTGAGCCTACGCTAAGCCTATACTAACTTAAGACTACCTAGCTTAGCCCTACTACGAAACAATGCCCTTCTAGCGTCGTTCCGTGATAAGGGTTCGTTAAGAACCCGCGCGTGCCTGATGACATTGGCATAAGTCGCCATCCCACCCCTCATGTCATAGCTGACATGACCTTTGCTATCTCCCTTAGCGAATTTATGGGAGATAGCCCCTTGGCGGAGACGTTAGCCACGGCTCAACGCTCCACCCCGTCAGCAGCACCTAGAAAGACGGCCTTTCCTAGACACCACACACACTTCCAGCAAAGAAAACTAACTATTCCATTAGGTAGAATTTAAATTACAATTCAAAATATCTTATAAAAAGAAAACAATTCATTTATTAAAAAAAACAGATGTACAATATCAATTACCAGCCCCTAAGAGTATGCAACTTTTCTTATAATAAGAATAGAAGAATAATTTAAAAATAATTAAAAGGGAAGTGAAAATTCAAAAAAAACTAAAATTCAATAATCAAATCCAGAACAAAAATCCAAGAACTGTAAATCAAAAATGAGGTATTCTAATTTAAGAATAATAATAACACGTTTTCACTAAAAAAAAATGTTACAGGACGACACACTACATAAAGGGGTTTTCAGTGATTGAAACTCGTGGACTCACGGTTTTTCGTTCCCACGGCGTCCTGCGCGCAGCACAATGGTGGTGACGGCCCTGTGAATTTTTTATTTTGTATAACGTGAAGTATGGGGTCTAAGTCCTCTTTTCGCGGACAGTCTCGACACTTGTCCACTAAAGCCAAGACTAATTTTACAAAAAAAAAAGAATGCAATGATAAAAAAAATTCAATCTTTAAACTACAGCTAAATAACAACAAAACTTTTATATATATAAAAAAACACAGACACTCCAATTCCGGCGTAGCCCTCGATCAACCGGCATACACTTCTTTCTTTCCCGGCACACGATTTCCGTAGGTTCTTTATATGTTTTTTCTTTGTACTCTGAGGTCTTTCACTTTTTTTTCAGGGACTCACTAATTTCCGTTTGTACAATTTCCCTTTGGCGTGTGCGACAAATTTTTAATTCACTTTCTTTTGAAATTATGTCCACAATTGTATTCCTTTCTCACTGCACTGTTTGCACGTATGTGCATAAATATATATATGGTTATAGTGGAAAGAACCTGCCACTTTTGATCCCCAAGAATCGATCATATAACTTTTCCTTATTGTTTTTTTTTGTTTGTTTTATTTCACATATTTTCTTATTTCTCACTGCACTCAATTAATTAAAGAAAGGTGATTACGTCTTTGTTCTTTTATTTTCATTAGTGGACTCTTCGCCTTCTTCTCTGCTCTTCTTTTTTTCGACTCCCTCTAGTTTTTTCTTTGTCTGGCCTTGCCTGTGCCGTCGTTTTGATCTTTAACTTTTTCCTTACTCCGTCCATCTATCAACTTCCAGCCTGGAAGTGTCGTCTCTTTCAGTCTGTTGTCTATGGTCTCGTCTGTTGTTCTTGGTGTTTAGTTAAATGTCACTCGTGTGCATTGTTTTGGGTAGGTCTTCTAATTTGTCCTCGCTAATTTTATTTATTTATTTATAATTGTATTCCTTTTCATTTAATAAAAAATGGGTTGGGAAGGAGTATGATCTTGGGAACACACACAGGTACGTACACGCTCAAACAAATGGATATTTTAAAGTTTTTATTTTGTTTACAGGTGGCTGGGATCAGACAACAGACACTGGGGGTTCTTTCGACACAGGCGATGGGATTTCTGGGAATTCTACAATCCTAATTATTTCTTTTATTATTGCAGGAATATCTACCGTACCATGCTCGACGACGGCTTATGAATGGTCGCGAGGAAACCGGCCTCGTAAAAAAAAAGGAAGCCCTTTCCTGAAATAAATTCATCCTCTCTAAGCCTACAAAGTGCGGCAAGGGCCCACGCCCTGAGATTAAGAGCCTCATGCTCTACCGACTGAGCTAGCCGGGCGTCAATTCTTAATACTTCACATAACCTAACCATTATTATATCACAGATGGGTATACTTAATAATAAAATAAATAAATAAATAAATAATCATCTTCCTAGAACTACAGTAAATAAGCTAGTTCTCTACTAATACTTAACTAATCCAGCAACGGCTTACTCAAGTGCGTTAAAGATATGCCTTAAGTATGCAGGTCCCTGGCATGGAACGTTCCTACTTTCTCCCCTTGCAAATTGAAGACCTCGTAGAGGCAATTGCCCTTCACGGCGAGGATTATCCCTTTCAAGAATTTGGGACCGAGTTTAGCATTGTAATTGTCTAGTAAGTTGCTCTGTCGGAAGTTGCGTCTGTAAACTATTTGCCCTACCTTATAGGCCACGTCTCTACTCCTAGTGGTATACACTTTCATTCCCTTCTGATGAGCCAGCCTGGGGTCATCAAACACTTTCCTTCTGACTAAGTCTAACTTGTCCACCCTAGTCATGTTGGTAAGCTCAGTATCTTTCAACATATCCAGCCTCCGTAATACTTCATACGCTTGTCCGTGCTGTATCATTGGTGTCCCAAATACCACGTAATATGGTTCAAACATAGTCGCATCGTGTATTACACTTCTCAGGGAGAATGCCGCGTCACTCAAATGGAGATCCCAGTTACGTTGATCCCCGCCGATATATGACCGCAGTTTAGCCAAAATCGACCGGTTCACCCGTTGCGACGCATTCGCTTGAGGAGACTAGAACGCGGTGCGAATATGTTTGACTCCGTATCGTTTTAGAAAGCTAGCAAACAATTCGGAGACGAATTGCTAACCGTTGTCTGAATGTATGTACTCAGGTACACCAAAGATATGAAATACACCTTCTTCAAGATACCTAACTACCTCCGCTGCAGTTGCCTTCCTCAAGGCTTTCACGAAAATAAATTTACTGATGTGGTCTAAAACCATAAATATATGTGTATATCCAGTCCTCGTCCTCGGTTATGGTCCAAGAAAGTCTATGTTGAGACGCTGGAAAGGCCGCTCCGTCTGTCTGTTTGCCCATCGGCGGTCGATTAGGGGCCTTGTTTATTTTGCAGGTTTCGCATTACTTAACCCAGTCCCGCACGTCGGTGACTATACCTGGCCAATAATACCTCTGGTAAAGTCTCGCTAGTGTTTTATGGATGCCTCCATGTCCCGCCCATGATGCATTATGTGCAGTCTCTCGAAGACTCTCACGCAACTCCGTCGGTATCCAGAGCTTCCATGCCATGTCGTCATAAATTAAGTCCCCGGTTCGTAAATCGCTTCCTCTGTACACAAACCCATCAGAAACGCACAGGTCAGGCAGTTTGGTTTCGTTGTCTGTTATTGTCTTCTTTCTTCTTCTTCTTCGGATGGCGCTACAGTCCGGGGTGGACCGGGGTGGACCTGGGCTAGCACGATCTCTTGCCAGCTGTCTCCAATTGCGCACTCCAAGATGGTTGAGGTCCTTTACCACTTGTGTGCGCCATCTCAGTCTAGGACGTCCTCTGTTGCGTTGTCCCTGTGGTTCGGATTCGAAAACTCTTCGGGCCGGAGCAGTGCTGTCCATGCGCTCTACATGGCCTAGCCACCTTAAGCGTTGTATCCGTAGACGCTTGACTAGGCTCATGCCGCCGTACAGCCCATACAGTTCGTTTTTGAATCTTCTCCTCCAGATGCCATCAACGCAAACAGGACCAAAAATCGCACGCAGAACTTTTCTCTCGAAGAGACCAATGGCTTCTTCATCCGCTTTTAGTAGCGTCTAGGTTTCTGCTCCGTAGAGCAGGACTGGGATGATCAAGGTGTTGTACAAAGTCACTTTGGTCGTTCGGGAGAGGGCTTTATTACTCAATTGCCTCTTGAGCCCAAAGAAACAGCGATTGGCAAGAGTGATTCTGCGCTTGATTTCGGTACTGATGTTGTTGTCCCTATTCACCGCGGAGCCGAGATAGACGAATTCCTTCACTACCTCGAAGTGTCTGCTGCCCATAGTGACGCTCTGTCCGAGACATCGATGTTCTGCGTCCTTCTTCGATGACAGCATATACTTCGTTTTGCCCTCGTTTACCACCAGTCCCACTTTAGCCGCTTCCGTTTCAATGCTAGCAAACGCCTCATTGACGGCTCGCTGGATCTGCCGCAGTGTGAAGATCTGGTCGATTGTGGACTTCCCTGGCCTGAAACCACACTGATAAGGACCTATCAGGTTGTTGACGAACGGTTTCAGGCGCTCACACAGTACGGCAGAGAAAATCTTATATGCAATGTTAAGAAGACTGATCCCTCGGTAGTTGGCGCAGTCGAAGGGGTCTCCTTTCTTGTGGACCGGACAAACGATGCTGAGATTCCACTCGTCGGGCATGCTTTCCGCCGACCATATCTCACAGATGAGCTGGTGCATGCACCCAACCAGCTCATCCCCAGCCGTTTTGAACAGCTCTGCGGATAGTCCGTCCGCGCCAGCAGCTTTGTTCGATTTCAGTCTCGATATTGCTATCTTGACCTCGTCGAAGTCGGGGGGACGGAATTCTTGTCCATCGTCGACCAAATTGAGTGGGACATTCTGCCTTACAGCGGAATTTGCGACGTCATCGCCGTTTAGGAGTCTGCAGAAATGATCCTTCCACATTCTCAGCACCGACTGCGACTCTACCACTAGTTGTCCATTTTGATCCCGGCAGGCTTCTGTCCGAGCCTTATAACCACCGGATAAATGTTTTATCTTCTGGTAAAAATTTCGGACATCATTCCCGCCATAGCACCTCTCCATTTCCTCGACCGCGCGCTTCTCGTGCTCTTTCTTTTTTCTTCTGAGAAGCCGGTTCTCTTCCCTTCTTCTCTGTGTAGAGCTCACAAACAGCTCTCGTCGTTCGATGCAGCGTTGCCTTGTACGCTTCTTGTTTGGCTGCATGCGCCTGCCTACACTCGTTGTCAAACCATGGGTTCTTCTTAGGTCGTGGCGTAAAACCCAGCACATCAGTGGCGGCCTCTTTGATGGCTTCTTGACAACGTTTCCACTTGTCTTCTATTGTTTGCGCAGGCAGCGTCGAACTTTGAGATAGTTTCAGGGAGAATCGATCGGCAAAGGCTCTAGCGATCGGTTGCGATTGTAGCTTTCCGACATCAAACCGTCTTGGCTTGTCTCGACTCCGTCTCTCTCTCGATATCCGGGTTCTTACCTTGGCTACAACAAGGTGATGATCCGAGTCGATGTTTGCACCTCGGAAGGTTCGGACATCGAGGAAATTGGAGGAGTGTCTGACGTCGATCGCAACGTGATCAATCTGGTTGACGGTTGATTGATCAGGTGATCGCCAGGTACCTTTATGAATGTTGAGGTGTGGGAACCGCGTGCTGACAACAGAGAGATTTCGCCCCGAGGCGAAGTCAACTAGCCTGAGTCCGTTTCCGGAGGTGTTGGCGTGCAGGCTGTGTCTTCCGATGACTTTAGCAAAGACTTCTTCTCTTCCCAGCTGAGCGTTGAAATCTCCTAGAACTATCTTGGTGTCGTAGCTGGGGCATCGATCATATGTCCTTTCTAGGAGATGATAGAAGTCCTCTTTACTGCTGCCATCTTTTTCCTCTGTCGGGGCGTGGGCGCATATGAGGCTTATATTCCCGAATTTAGCCTTGATGCGGATTGTTATGAGGCGTTCGCTTATGTATTGGAAGCTTAAGACTTTTTGCCTAAGTCTGCCTCGAACAACAAAACCGCATCCAAATAAGCGTTTCCCTCTCTCCCTGTAGCAGTCGCCGTGGTATATGTCGCAGTTTCTCACTCTTCTCTTGCCCGGCCGAGCCCAACGCATTTCCTGAATTGCGGTAATGTCTGCTTTATAGCAGTCCAGGGCTTCCGCAAGTTCATCGGCTGCACGTGGTCTGTTTGGGGACCTCACATTCCACGTGCATATCCGTAGAGCATTATCCTTTTTTCGTTTGCGTGGGTCGTCAACAGTGAATCCATCCATATCCGAGGCATTCGGTTGGTTCGTAACTGTTTATTTTTTAATGTGGCCGGGCAGTTACCCCGACGCACACCCCCAACCTGGAGGACCAGGCCCTTTTTTATACCTCTTGGGCGGAGGTCGCACTTATAGGTTTGGCAGGTTGAATTCGGGTGAACAACAACCAGTACCCGATGGCTACCAACGTGGAGGTAGAATAAGCACACTTGGTGTGTGGAAGACAGTTACAGCAGCTGGGCATCGCCAGGTTGATACCAATCAGTGCCTACCCTGTTCCCACATCACCCAGCCATCATTTGATGTGGGATGTGGGTGTCTTCTTTAACTCTTCATATTCCGTTGTTGCGAAATATGGAGAGTTAAAGTCAACTTCCATCGTCTGTTTGGAAACGAGCTCCTCCATATGAACACGTGAGAAAGTATCAGGGACTACGTTTTGGACACCCTTTCTTTGCTCAATCACGAAGTCAAAGGCTTGGAGCTTCAGTCTCCATCTAGCCAGACGACCAGAAAGATCCTTCTGCGTCATCAACCACTTCAAACTTTCATGATCGGTAATGATAGTAAACGGTAAACACTCTACCTAAGCCCTAAACTTCTTTATCGACAGAACGGTCGCATAACATTCAAGCTCCGTGACACTATAATTCCGCTGGGCAGGATTAAGTTCCTGGGACATGAATGCTATTGGTCGTTCGTTATTCTCTGCATCCATATGGAAAAGCACGCTTCCGTAGCCAGTCGTTGATGCGTCACACTGTATGTAGAAGCGTTTCTTGAAATCTGAGTTTATGAGTATATATTTTTAAGTAAGTCAAACGCGTTAAGCGCTTCGTAAGTTAGCAGAAACGTCTTTCATTTTTTCAAGCAGTCGTTCATGGGGGCTGTTATAGACGAAAAATTTGGTATAAAGCGCCTATACCATCCCGACATCCCTAAAAACCGTCGGAGTTGCTTGGGAGTCTTCGGGACTGGAAAAATCTCGACCACCGCCATCTTGTCGGGATCTGTACGTAGACATCCATCACCAACGATATACCCCAGGTACTTGATCTCCTTACAGCAAAATTTGCTCTTCTCCACGTTGATGGTCAGCCCAGCATTCCTTAGGCATGCCGCTACCTCTCCGAGTAGTCTGATGTGTGTCCCAAAATCTGGAGAACAAACCAAGAGGTCATAGAGATAGGCAAAGACATTCTCCTTCAGGCGGGAGGGTATGACTTTAGCCATCAGCCTACACATTCTCTGAGCGGCGTTACACAGTCCGAACGGCATCACCGTGAACTGGTATAATGGCCGTCCAGGGACCGTGAAAGCCGTCTTCTCTCTTGGGCTCCAGAGGGATCTGCCAGATTGTGTCTTTCAGATCTATCCCGGAGATATAGCGAGTCTCCGGAAGCCTGCTGAGGAGACCCTCAATGTGAGGGAGAGGGTAATCGTCTTTTTAGTCACTGAATTCACTTTCCGTGAATCCAGACACAACCTGTTTTTACCAGGCTTCCGGACCAATACCACTGGAGAACTCCAAGCACTGTTACTCTCCTCGATAACTCCCAACGAGAGCATCCTATCGAGCTCGTCGTATAGGAGTTTCTGTATCGCTGGGGAAATTGGGTAATGCCTCTGCTTGATGGGCATCTTTTCGTCTTCCACCTTAATAATGTGTTCTTCGAGGCTAGTTTTACCCAATCCCATCACAGCGAAGGATGGAAACAGTAGCTTGGTTTCTTTGGGCCTTCTCTGGCGAGAGAACCTGTTTTGGGTTACTTGTGCCCGAAGGTGACGGAATGTCAACTTCTGCGACAATGTTAGAAGCGACCTTTAACGCGCTCCAAAAGTCAACCCCTAAGAATAGTTCTTGCTGGAAGCTCGGCACTACGTAGATGTCCATTTCTTGTGATTTTCCTCCCCAAGAGATCCGTTTCTTGAAACGTCCCTCTATGTTTTGGTGGCTCCCGTCTGCTGTCTTATCTCCAAGATTTAGTGTCTTGAGCTGTATCTTGTGCCTCTGCACCTTTTCCTAGACACGTCACTGAGGCTCCGCTATCCAACAGGCCAAACATTTCTTCTCCTTCGATCTTGATTTTTGCGAAGGGCCTGTTGTCGTCATTTACAGAAATTAAAGTCTCTGCTATCGTTCTCTTTAGCCGTCTAGCTATTGCACATTTTCCCCTAAGCCTTTCTATTTTCTTATAATTCCTGTGCTTTTTCAGCACAGTCGTCACTTCCTCCCCAAATATCCTACGCCTAGCTTCTTCGTATTCCTGGAGCCTCTGGTGAAGACTCTTACGTTGAGGTATTGGTTTTCCCAGATGAGTCTTCCCATCGTCAGGTCTTGTCAGAATTTTCACGGGAGGTGCTTTGCCTCCGGGACTTCCCTCTTCGTTGAAGGATTCGTCCCGGTCGCTATCTATTTTGCATCCGAATATCAGCGTCCCAATCCTGTCTTTCGGGTTTTGTCTCATTATCGCTACCAGATCTTCCTCCATTGGTCTATTTTGCATCCTGATAATGTTGCTTCTGTTGTCTGCGTAAAAATCGCCGAAGGTCTCTTGGGGCTGTTGACGTCGTTCCATTATGTCCCGTAGTACCTCATTGTCTCTCCGCTCATCTTTAAACTGGCGTAGTAATTCTGCTTTGAGGTCGTAGTAGTTGAAGAATTCGTCGCCCTGCGTCTCTTTCATGATTTGCCAATACCATTGTTCTGCAGGGCCCGTCAATAAAAGGTGGAAGTTCGCCATTAGCTGATCTGTGGACAGTCCTTTCTTTTAAATCAGCATCTCTATCCTGAAGATTAAACTGTCCACTGACATTGTCCTATTTGTTCCGTCATATTTTACTCCCCACTTATGCACGTTGACAAAGGACGAACTTTGGGACGCCGACGAATGTTGGCAGGTCCTACCCGTGTCTTTCTCGTGTCACCTGGTCCGTCCTGTCGCCGTTGAGTGTCGCGTTTCCGTCCACGGTAAGTCGCGTCCTCGTACAGGAGGTGGCTCTCTATGATGGGATGAGGAAGTTTCTAATATGTCCAACATAGCCGCTAATAGGCTGAACTGGTCCCGGCACGTCCCCATCATGGACGCCATCTGGGCCATGTTGCTGTTAATCACAGCCAGCATTTCCTTCCGACTGCCTCCAACCGCCGTAGAGAGTATCTCCTGGAACTGACGGTATAAGGGTTCTTCCGTCCGTTGGGTCTGTCTGTCCTTGTCCTTGAGCTGGGAACCGCCAGCTTCGTCTGGCACTCTTGCACTGTCTGGATTTCCTTTACTCTCTCCCAAGTCTGTACGTCTTGGTCCAATGTCCTGTCGTTGTCTGGGGAGGGCTAGTCCCGACGTCTCCTCTTTTCACAAGTGAGAAATGGGCCGTGGTACCTCCTGTCGCGTTTGTCTCTGTATGTCAGGGGGAGTGCGAGTGTCTTCCCTACGGTGCGCGTTAGCGTAAATATCTTCTGGTGGCTCCCGTTCCTGGTCCGTCAGTTGGTACAGTCCTTCCCTTACCGCCAGTCTCATGCAGCGTTGCGTCGGTGGTCGGTTCGTCGCTGCCAACTCTCCGGGGTCGTATGCCATTCTTGAAACCGCGCATGTTGTTCGGGGGACTGCTACGGTGCCGGGCTCTTCGAGCTGGTCTTCGTTTTGCCTGTTCATTGCTCTATGTTCTCTATGATCCTTATATTTAATTTTTCAATTACCTTTATGTATATATATATATCTATATATATATATATATATATAATTTTTTTTTTGGCTATTCTGTGTCCAAGGCGATGAGCTTCGGACATGAAGAGAAACTTATCCCCTTGAAGGTAGAATTGGCCTCAAGCCTTATAGATGTCTCATGTTTATCGTGAAGAGCCACGATAAAGTCTGAGACGTTGGGCGCCATTTTGTTGCAGTTGGGTTATTTTCAGCCACAGGGGCAACTTCGACGAGGAGGAGGACGGCGGCACGCTAGTGGTTGCACGGCTTAGCTCGTCGGATGGGGTGGTTCTTGTCCACCTCACTCGCACATCACCCATTGCACACAAAAAAATCAAACTTTCCTAAGCTAGCTAAGGGAAGATAGAAGGAAGAGGAAGAAAAGGTTACAATAAAAACGAGAAAGCCTAATACCCTAACCTCACTGCGGACAGACATCTAAAGGAGGAATGAAGAGGAATGGAACGGAATAGGAAGGGGTGTTCTACGCCTTTGCCCTTACCACCAAACAAGACCGGAAGGTTAATCACGAACTAAGCTAACTTACCTACCTTAAGCCTTAACTAACCTATTATCCTTAAAACTGAGCCTACGCTAAGCCTATACTAACTTAAAACTACGTAGCTTAGCCCTACTACGAAACAATGGCCTTCTAGCGTCGTTCCGTAATAAGGGTTCGTTAAGAACCCGCGCGTGCCTGATGACATTGGCATAAGTCGCCATCCCACCCCTCATGTCATAGCTGACATGACCTTTGCTATCTCCCTTGGCGAATTTATGGGAGATAGCCCCTTGGCGGAGACGTTAGCCACGGCTCAACGCTCCACCCCGTCAGCAGCACCTAGAAAGACGGCCTTTCCTAGACACCACACACACTTCCGGCAAAGAAAACTAACTATTCCATTAGGTAGAATTTAAATTACAATTCAAAATATCTTATAAAAAGAAAACAATTCATTTATTAAAAAAAAAACAGATGTACAATATCAATTACCAGCCCCTACGAGTATGCAACTTTTCTTAACCTAATGCACAAAAAAAAGAATAATTTAAAAATAATTAAAAGGGAAGTGAAAATTCAAAAAAATCTAAAATTCAATAATAAAATCCAGAACAAAAATCCAAGAACTGTAAATCAAAAAGGAGGTATTCTAATATAAGAATAATAATAACACGTTTTCACTAAAAAAAAATGTTATAGGGCTGAGGTTCTAATTCTGGCCGAAGGATACAGGACGACACACTACATAAAGGGGTTTCCAATGATTGAAACCGCCGACTCACGTCCTACGCGCAGCACAATGGTGGTGACGGCCCTGTGAATTTTTTTTTTTTTTTTGTATAACGTGAAGTATGGGGTCTAAGTCCTCTTTTCGCGGAGAGTCTCGACACTTGTCCACTAAAGCCAGGACTAATTTTACAAAAAAAAAAGAATGCAATGATAAAAAAAAAAATTCAATCTTTAAACTACAGCTAAATAACAACAAAACTTTTATATATATAAAAAAAACACAGCCACTCCAATTCCGGCGTAGCCCTCGATCAACCGGCACACACTTCTTTCTTTCCCGGCACACGATTTCCGTAGCTTCTTTATATGTTTTTTTCTTTGTACTCTGAGGTCTTTTACTTTTTTTTCAGGCACTCACCAATTTCCGTTTGTACAATTTCCCTTTGGCGTGTGCGACAAATTTTTAATTCACTTTCTTTTGAAATTATGTCCACAATTGTATTCCTTTTTCACTGCACTGTTTGCACGTATGTGCATATATATATATGTTTATAGTGGAAAGAACCTGCCACTTTTGATCCCCAAGAATCGATCAAATAACTTTTCCTTATTGTTTTTTTTTGTTTGCTTTATTTCACATATTTTCTTATTTCTCACTGCACTCAATTAATTAAAGAAAGGTGATTACGTCTTTGTTCTTTTATTTTCATTAGTGGACTCTTCCCCTTCTTCTCTAGTTTTTCCTTGTCTTGCCATGCCTGTGCCGTCGTTTTGATCTTTAACTTTTTCTTTACTCCGTCCATCTATCAACTTCCAGCCTGGAAGTGTCGTCTCTTTCAGTCTGTTGTCTATGGTCTCGTCTATTGTTCTTGGTGTCTAGTTAAATGTCACTCGTGTGCGTTGTTTTGGGTAGGTCTTCTAATTTGTTCTCGCTAATTTTATTTATTTATTTATAATTGTATTCCTTTTCATTTAATAAAAGATGGGTTGGGAAGGAGTATGATCTTGGGAACACACACAGGTACGTTCACGCTCAAACAAATGGATATTTTAAAGTTTTTATTTTGTTTACAGGTGGCTGGGATCAGACAACAGACACTGGGGTTTCTTTCGACACAGGCGATGGGATTTCTGGGAATTCTACAATCCTAATTATTTCTTTTATTATTTCATAAATATCTACCGTACCATGCTCGACGACGGCTTATAAGTGGTCGCGAGGAAACCGGCCTCGTAAAAAAAGGAAGCCCTTTCCTGAAATAAATTCATCCTCTCTAAGCCTACAAAGTGCGGCAAGGGCCCACGCCCTGAGATTAAGAGCCTCATGCTCTACCGACTGAGCTAGCCGGGCGTCAATTCTTAATACTTCACTTAACCTAACCATTAATATATCACAGATGGGTATACTTAATAATAAAATAAATAAATAAATAAATTATCATCTTCCTAGAACTACAGTAAATAAGCTAGTTCTCTACTAATACTTAACTAATCCAGCAACGGCTTACTAAAGTGCGTTAAAGATATGCCTTAAGTATGCAGGTCCCTGGCATGGAACGTTCCTACTTTCTCCCCTTGCAAATTGAAGACCTCGTAGAGGTAATTGCCCTTCACGACGAGGATTATCCCATTCAAGAATTTGGGACCGAGCTTAGCATTGTAATTGTCTAGTAAGTTGCTCTGTCGGAAGTTGCGTCTGTAAACTATTTGCCCTACCTTATAGGTCACGTCTCTACTCCTAGTGGTATACACTTTCATTCCCTTCTGATGAGCCAGCCTGGGGTCATCAAACACTTTCCTTCTGACTAAGTCTAACTTGTCCACCCTAGTCATGTTGGTAAGCTCAGTATCTTTCAACATATCCAGCCTCCGTAATACTTCATACGCTTGTCCGTGCTGTATCATTGGTGTCCCAAATACCACGTAATATGGTTCAAACAGAGTCGCATCGTGTATTACACTTCTCAGGGAGAATGCCGCGTCACTCAAGTGGAGATCCCAGTTACGTTGATCCCCGCCGATATATGACCGCAGTTTAGCCAAAATCGACCGGTTCACCCGTTGCGACGCATTCGCTTGAGGAGAGTAGAACGCGGTGCGAATATGTTTGACTCCGTATCGTTTTAGAAAGCTAGCAAACAATTCGGAGACGAATTGCTTACCGTTGTCTGAATGTATGTACTCAGGTACACCAAAGATATGAAATACACCTTCTTCAAGATACCTAACTACCTCCGCTGCAGTTGCCTTCCTCAAGCTTCCACGAAAATAAATTTACTGATGTGGTCTAAAACCATAAATATATGTGTATATCCAGTCCTCGTCCTCGGGTATGGTCCAAGAAAGTTTATGTAGAGACGCTGGAAAGGCCGCTCCGTAACAGTCTGTTTTCCCATCGGCGGTCGATTAGGGGCCTTGTTTATTTTGCAGGTTTCGCAGGACTTAACCCAGTCCCGCACGTCGGTGACTATACCTGGCCAATAATACCTCTGTTTAAGTCTCGCCAGTGTTTTATGGATGCCTCCATGTCCCGTCCATGATGCATTATGTGCAGTCTCTAGAAGACTCTCACGCAACTCCGTCGGTATCCAGAGCTTCCATGCCATGTCATCATAAATTAAGTCCCCGGTTCGTAAGTCGCTTCCTCTGTACACAAACCCATCAGAAACGCACAGATCAGGCAGTTTGGTTTCGTTGTCTGTTATTGTCTTCTTTAACTCTTCATATTCCGTTGTTGCGAAATATGGAGAGTTAAAGTCAACTTCCATCGTCTGTTTGGAAACGAGCTCCTCCATATGACACGTGAGAAAGTATCAGGGACTACGTTTTGGACACCCTTTCTATGCTCAATCACGAAGTCAAAGGCTTGGAGCTTCAGTCTCCATCTGGCCAGGCGACCAGAAAGATCCTTCTGCGTCATCAACCACTTCAAACTTTCATGATCGGTAATGATAGTAAACGGTAAACCCTCTACGTAAGCCCTGATCTTCTTTATCGACAGAACGGTCGCATAACATTCAAGCTCCGTGACACTATAATTCCGCTGGGCAGGATTAAGTTTCTGGGACATGAATGCTATTGGTCGTTCGTTATTCTCTGCATCCATATGGAAAAGCACGCTTCCGTAGCCAGTCGTTGATGCGTCACACTGTATGTAGAAGCGTTTCTTGAAATCTGAGTTTATGAGTATATATTTTTAAGTAAGTCAAACGCGTTAAGCGCTTCGTAAGTTAGCAGAAACGTCTTTCATTTTTTCAAGCAGTCGTTCATGGGGGCTGTTATAGACGAAAAATTTGGTATAAAGCGCCTATACCATCCCGACATCCCTAAAAACCGTCGGAGTTGCTTGGGAGTCTTCGGGACTGGAAAAATCTCGACCACCGACATCTTGTCGGGATCTGTACGTAGACATCCATCACCAACGATATACCCCAGGTACTTGATCTCCTTACAGCAAAATTTGCTCTTCTCCACGTTGATGGTCAGCCCAGCATTCCTTAGGCATGCCGCTACCTCTCCGAGTAGTCTGATGTGTGTCCCAAAATCTGGAGAACAAACCAAGAGGTCATAGAGATAGGCAAAGACATTCTCCTTCAGGCGGGAGGGTATGACTTTAGCCATCAGCCTACACATTCTCTGAGCGGCGTTACACAGTCCGAACGGCATCACCGTGAACTGGTATAATGGCCGTCCAGGGACCGTGAAAGCCATCTTCTCCTTTGGGCTCCAGAGGGATCTGCAAGATTGTGTCTTTCAGATCTATCCCGGAGATATAGCGAGTCTCCGGAAGCCTGCTGAGGAGACCCTCAATGTGAGGGAGAGGGTAATCGTCTTTTTAGTCACTGAATTCACTTTCCGTGAATCCAGACACAACCTGTTTTTACCAGGCTTCCGGACCAATACCACTGGAGAACTCCAAGCACTGTTACTCTCCTCGATAACTCCCAACGAGAGCATCCTATCGAGCTCGTCGTATAGGAGTTTCTGTATCGCTGGGGAAATTGGGTAATGCCTCTGCTTGATGGGCATCTTTTCGTCTTCCACCTTAATAATGTGTTCTTCGAGGCTAGTTTTACCCAATCCCATCACAGCGAAGGATGGAAACAGTAGCTTGGTTTCTTTGGGCCTTCTCTGGCGAGAGAACCTGTTTTGGGTTACTTGTGCCCGAAGGTGACGGAATGTCAACTTCTGCGACAATGTTAGAAGCGACCTTTAACGCGCTCCAAAAGTCAACCCCTAAGAATAGTTCTTGCTGGAAGCTCGGCACTACGTAGATGTCCATTTCTTGTGATTTTCCTCCCCAAGAGATCCGTTTCTTGAAACGTCCCTCTATGTTTTGGTGGCTCCCGTCTGCTGTCTTATCTCCAAGATTTAGTGTCTTGAGC
Source organism: Eristalinus aeneus (assembly GCA_955652365.1). Lineage (NCBI taxonomy): Eukaryota > Metazoa > Arthropoda > Insecta > Diptera > Syrphidae > Eristalinus > Eristalinus aeneus. Next base: position 47,588,874 of record OY019130.1, read on the forward strand.
TGTATCTTGTGCCTCTGCACCTTTTCCTAGACACGTCACTGAGGCTCCGCTATCCAACAGGCCAAACATTTCTTCTCCTTCGATCTTGATTTTTGCGAAGGGCCTGTTGTCGTCATTTACAGAAATTAAAGTCTCTGCTATCGTTCTCTTTAGCCGTCTAGCTATTGCACATTTTCCCCTAAGCCTTTCTATTTTCTTATAATTCCTGTGCTTTTTCAGCACAGTCGTCACTTCCTCCCCAAATATCCTACGCCTAGCTTCTTCGTATTCCTGGAGCCTCTGGTGAAGACTCTTACGTTGAGGTATTGGTTTTCCCAGATGAGTCTTCCCATCGTCAGGTCTTGTCAGAATTTTCACGGGAGGTGCTTTGCCTCCGGGACTTCCCTCTTCGTTGAAGGATTCGTCCCGGTCGCTATCTATTTTGCATCCGAATATCAGCGTCGCAATCCTGTCTTTCGGGTTTTGTCTCATTATCGCTACCAGATCTTCCTCCATTGGTCTATTTTGCATCCTGATAATGTTGCTTCTGTTGTCTGCGTAAAAATCGCCGAAGGTCTCTTGGGGCTGTTGACGTCGTTCCATTATGTCCCGTAGTACCTCATTGTCTCTCCGCTCATCTTTAAACTGGCGTAGTAATTCTGCTTTGAGGTCGTAGTAGTTGAAGAATTCGTCGCCCTGCGTCTCTTTCATGATTTGCCAATACCATTGTTCTGCAGGGCCCGTCAATAAAAGGTGGAAGTTCGCCATTAGCTGATCTGTGGACAGTCCTTTCTTTTAAATCAGCATCTCTATCCTGAAGATTAAACTGTCCACTGACATTGTCCTATTTGTTCCGTCATATTTTACTCCCCACTTATGCACGTTGACAAAGGACGAACTTTGGGACGCCGACGAATGTTGGCAGGTCCTACCCGTGTCTTTCTCGTGTCACCTGGTCCGTCCTGTCGCCGTTGAGTGTCGCGTTTCCGTCCACGGTAAGTCGCGTCCTCGTACAGGAGGTGGCTCTCTATGATGGGATGAGGAAGTTTCTAATATGTCCAACATAGCCGCTAATAGGCTGAACTGGTCCCGGCACGTCCCCATCATGGACGCCATCTGGGCCATGTTGCTGTTAATCACAGCCAGCATTTCCTTCCGACTGCCTCCAACCGCCGTAGAGAGTATCTCCTGGAACTGACGGTATAAGGGTTCTTCCGTCCGTTGGGTCTGTCTGTCCTTGTCCTTGAGCTGGGAACCGCCAGCTTCGTCTGGCACTCTTGCACTGTCTGGATTTCCTTTACTCTCTCCCAAGTCTGTACGTCTTGGTCCAATGTCCTGTCGTTGTCTGGGGAGGGCTAGTCCCGACGTCTCCTCTTTTCACAAGTGAGAAATGGGCCGTGGTACCTCCTGTCGCGTTTGTCTCTGTATGTCAGGGGGAGTGCGAGTGTCTTCCCTACGGTGCGCGTTAGCGTAAATATCTTCTGGTGGCTCCCGTTCCTGGTCCGTCAGTTGGTACAGTCCTTCCCTTACCGCCAGTCTCATGCAGCGTTGCGTCGGTGGTCGGTTCGTCGCTGCCAACTCTCCGGGGTCGTATGCCATTCTTGAAACCGCGCATGTTGTTCGGGGGACTGCTACGGTGCCGGGCTCTTCGAGCTGGTCTTCGTTTTGCCTGTTCATTGCTCTATGTTCTCTATGATCCTTATATTTAATTTTTCAATTACCTTTATGTATATATATATATCTATATATATATATATATATATATATATATATATATACATATAATTTTTTTTTTGGCTATTCTGTGTCCAAGGCGATGAGCTTCGGACATGAAGAGAAACTTATCCCCTTGAAGGTAGAATTGGCCTCAAGCCTTATAGATGTCTCATGTTTATCGTGAAGAGCCACGATAAAGTCTGAGACGTTGGGCGCCATTTTGTTGCAGTTGGGTTATTTTCAGCCACAGGGGCAACTTCGACGAGGAGGAGGACGGCGGCACGCTAGTGGTTGCACGGCTTAGCTCGTCGGATGGGGTGGTTCTTGTCCACCTCACTCGCACATCAAACATTGCACACAAAAAAATCAAACTTTCCTAAGCTAGCTAAGGGAAGATAGAAGGAAGAGGAAGAAAAGGTTACAATAAAAACGAGAAAGCCTAATACCCTAACCTCACTGCGGACAGACATCTAAAGGAGGAATGAAGAGGAATGGAACGGAATAGGAAGGGGTGTTCTACGCCTTTGCCCTTACCACCAAACAAGACCGGAAGGTTAATCACGAACTAAGCTAACTTACCTACCTTAAGCCTTAACTAACCTATTATCCTTAAAACTGAGCCTACGCTAAGCCTATACTAACTTAAAACTACGTAGCTTCGTTCCGTAATAAGGGTTCGTTAAGAACCCGCGCGTGCCTGATGACATTGGCATAAGTCGCCATCCCACCCCTCATGTCATAGCTGACATGACCTTTGCTATCTCCCTTGGCGAATTTATGGGAGATAGCCCCTTGGCGGAGACGTTAGCCACGGCTCAACGCTCCACCCCGTCAGCAGCACCTAGAAAGACGGCCTTTCCTAGACACCACACACACTTCCGGCAAAGAAAACTAACTATTCCATTAGGTAGAATTTAAATTACAATTCAAAATATCTTATAAAAAGAAAACAATTCATTTATTAAAAAAAAAACAGATGTACAATATCAATTACCAGCCCCTACGAGTATGCAACTTTTCTTAACCTAATGCACAAAAAAAAGAATAATTTAAAAATAATTAAAAGGGAAGTGAAAATTCAAAAAAATCTAAAATTCAATAATAAAATCCAGAACAAAAATCCAAGAACTGTAAATCAAAAAGGAGGTATTCTAATATAAGAATAATAATAACACGTTTTCACTAAAAAAAAATGTTATAGGGCTGAGGTTCTAATTCTGGCCGAAGGATACAGGACGACACACTACATAAAGGGGTTTCCAATGATTGAAACCGCCGACTCACGTCCTACGCGCAGCACAATGGTGGTGACGGCCCTGTGAATTTTTTTTTTTTTTTTGTATAACGTGAAGTATGGGGTCTAAGTCCTCTTTTCGCGGAGAGTCTCGACACTTGTCCACTAAAGCCAGGACTAATTTTACAAAAAAAAAAGAATGCAATGATAAAAAAAAAAATTCAATCTTTAAACTACAGCTAAATAACAACAAAACTTTTATATATATAAAAAAAACACAGCCACTCCAATTCCGGCGTAGCCCTCGATCAACCGGCACACACTTCTTTCTTTCCCGGCACACGATTTCCGTAGCTTCTTTATATGTTTTTTTCTTTGTACTCTGAGGGCTTTTACTTTTTTTTCAGGCACTCACCAATTTCCGTTTGTACAATTTCCCTTTGGCGTGTGCGACAAATTTTTAATTCACTTTCTTTTGAAATTATGTCCACAATTGTATTCCTTTTTCACTGCACTGTTTGCACGTATGTGCATATATATATATGTTTATAGTGGAAAGAACCTGCCACTTTTGATCCCCAAGAATCGATCAAATAACTTTTCCTTATTGTTTTTTTTTGTTTGCTTTATTTCACATATTTTCTTATTTCTCACTGCACTCAATTAATTAAAGAAAGGTGATTACGTCTTTGTTCTTTTATTTTCATTAGTGGACTCTTCCCCTTCTTCTCTAGTTTTTCCTTGTCTTGCCATGCCTGTGCCGTCGTTTTGATCTTTAACTTTTTCTTTACTCCGTCCATCTATCAACTTCCAGCCTGGAAGTGTCGTCTCTTTCAGTCTGTTGTCTATGGTCTCGTCTATTGTTCTTGGTGTCTAGTTAAATGTCACTCGTGTGCGTTGTTTTGGGTAGGTCTTCTAATTTGTCCTCGCTAATTTTATTTATTTATTTATAATTGTATTCCTTTTCATTTAATAAAAGATGGGTTGGGAAGGAGTATGATCTTGGGAACACACACAGGTACGTACACGCTCAAACAAATGGATATTTTAAAGTTTTTATTTTGTTTACAGGTGGCTGGGATCAGACAACAGACACTGGGGTTTCTTTCGACACAGGCGATGGGATTTCTGGGAATTCTACAATCCTAATTATTTCTTTTATTATTTCATAAATATCTACCGTACCATGCTCGACGACGGCTTATAAGTGGTCGCGAGGAAACCGGCCTCGTAAAAAAAGGAAGCCCTTTCCTGAAATAAATTCATCCTCTCTAAGCCTACAAAGTGCGGCAAGGGCCCACGCCCTGAGATTAAGAGCCTCATGCTCTACCGACTGAGCTAGCCGGGCGTCAATTCTTAATACTTCACTTAACCTAACCATTAATATATCACAGATGGGTATACTTAATAATAAAATAAATAAATAAATAAATTATCATCTTCCTAGAACTACAGTAAATAAGCTAGTTCTCTACTAATACTTAACTAATCCAGCAACGGCTTACTAAAGTGCGTTAAAGATATGCCTTAAGTATGCAGGTCCCTGGCATGGAACGTTCCTACTTTCTCCCCTTGCAAATTGAAGACCTCGTAGAGGTAATTGCCCTTCACGACGAGGATTATCCCATTCAAGAATTTGGGACCGAGCTTAGCATTGTAATTGTCTAGTAAGTTGCTCTGTCGGAAGTTGCGTCTGTAAACTATTTGCCCTACCTTATAGGTCACGTCTCTACTCCTAGTGGTATACACTTTCATTCCCTTCTGATGAGCCAGCCTGGGGTCATCAAACACTTTCCTTCTGACTAAGTCTAACTTGTCCACCCTAGTCATGTTGGTAAGCTCAGTATCTTTCAACATATCCAGCCTCCGTAATACTTCATACGCTTGTCCGTGCTGTATCATTGGTGTCCCAAATACCACGTAATATGGTTCAAACAGAGTCGCATCGTGTATTACACTTCTCAGGGAGAATGCCGCGTCACTCAAGTGGAGATCCCAGTTACGTTGATCCCCGCCGATATATGACCGCAGTTTAGCCAAAATCGACCGGTTCACCCGTTGCGACGCATTCGCTTGAGGAGAGTAGAACGCGGTGCGAATATGTTTGACTCCGTATCGTTTTAGAAAGCTAGCAAACAATTCGGAGACGAATTGCTTACCGTTGTCTGAATGTATGTACTCAGGTACACCAAAGATATGAAATACACCTTCTTCAAGATACCTAACTACCTCCGCTGCAGTTGCCTTCCTCAAGCTTTCACGAAAATAAATTTACTGATGTGGTCTAAAACCATAAATATATGTGTATATCCAGTCCTCGTCCTCGGGTATGGTCCAAGAAAGTTTATGTAGAGACGCTGGAAAGGCCGCTCCGTAACAGTCTGTTTTCCCATCGGCGGTCGATTAGGGGCCTTGTTTATTTTGCAGGTTTCGCAGGACTTAACCCAGTCCCGCACGTCGGTGACTATACCTGGCCAATAATACCTCTGTTTAAGTCTCGCCAGTGTTTTATGGATGCCTCCATGTCCCGTCCATAATGCATTATGTGCAGTCTCTAGAAGACTCTCACGCAACTCCGTCGGTATCCAGAGCTTCCATGCCATGTCATCATAAATTAAGTCCCCGGTTCGTAAGTCGCTTCCTCTGTACACAAACCCATCAGAAACGCACAGATCAGGCAGTTTGGTTTCGTTGTCTGTTATTGTCTTCTTTAACTCTTCATATTCCGTTGTTGCGAAATATGGAGAGTTAAAGTCAACTTCCATCGTCTGTTTGGAAACGAGCTCCTCCATATGAACACGTGAGAAAGTATCAGGGACTACGTTTTGGACACCCTTTCTATGCTCAATCACGAAGTCAAAGGCTTGGAGCTTCAGTCTCCATCTGGCCAGGCGACCAGAAAGATCCTTCTGCGTCATCAACCACTTCAAACTTTCATGATCGGTAATGATAGTAAACGGTAAACCCTCTACGTAAGCCCTGATCTTCTTTATCGACAGAACGGTCGCATAACATTCAAGCTCCGTGACACTATAATTCCGCTGGGCAGGATTAAGTTTCTGGGACATGAATGCTATTGGTCGTTCGTTATTCTCTGCATCCATATGGAAAAGCACGCTTCCGTAGCCAGTCGTTGATGCGTCACACTGTATGTAGAAGCGTTTCTTGAAATCTGAGTTTATGAGTATATATTTTTAAGTAAGTCAAACGCGTTAAGCGCTTCGTAAGTTAGCAGAAACGTCTTTCATTTTTTCAAGCAGTCGTTCATGGGGGCTGTTATAGACGAAAAATTTGGTATAAAGCGCCTATACCATCCCGACATCCCTAAAAACCGTCGGAGTTGCTTGGGAGTCTTCGGGACTGGAAAAATCTCGACCACCGACATCTTGTCGGGATCTGTACGTAGACATCCATCACCAACGATATACCCCAGGTACTTGATCTCCTTACAGCAAAATTTGCTCTTCTCCACGTTGATGGTCAGCCCAGCATTCCTTAGGCATGCCGCTACCTCTCCGAGTAGTCTGATGTGTGTCCCAAAATCTGGAGAACAAACCAAGAGGTCATAGAGATAGGCAAAGACATTCTCCTTCAGGCGGGAGGGTATGACTTTAGCCATCAGCCTACACATTCTCTGAGCGGCGTTACACAGTCCGAACGGCATCACCGTGAACTGGTATAATGGCCGTCCAGGGACCGTGAAAGCCGTCTTCTCTCTTGGGCTCCAGAGGGATCTGCAAGATTGTGTCTTTCAGATCTATCCCGGAGATATAGCGAGTCTCCGGAAGCCTGCTGAGGAGACCCTCAATGTGTGGGAGAGGGTAATCGTCTTTTTAGTCACTGAATTCACTTTCCGTGAATCCAGACACAACCTGTTTTTACCAGGCTTCCGGACCAATACCACTGGAGAACTCCAAGCACTGTTACTCTCCTCGATAACTCCCAACGAGAGCATCCTATCGAGCTCGTCGTATAGGAGTTTCTGTATCGCTGGGGAAATTGGGTAATGCCTCTGCTTGATGTGTTCTTCGAGGCTAGTTTTACCCAATCCCATCACAGCGAAGGATGGAAACAGTAGCTTGGTTTCTTTGGGCCTTCTCTGGCGAGAGAACCTGTTGTGGGTTACTTGTGCCCGAAGGTGACGGAATGTCAACTTCTGCGACAATGTTAGAAGCGACCTTAAACGCGCTCCAAAAGTCAACCCCTAAGTATAGTTCTTGCTGGAAGCTCGGCACTACGTGAATGTCCATTTCTTGTGATTTTCCTCCCCAAGAGACCCGTTTCTTGAAACGTCCCTCTATGTTTTGGTGGCTCCCGTCTGCTGTCTTGACTCCGAGATTTAGTGTCTTGAGCTGTATCTTGTGCCTCTGCACCTTTTCCTAGATACGTCACTAAGGCTCCGCTATCCAACAGGCCCAACATTTCTTCTCCTTCGATCTTGATTTTTGCGAAGGGCCTGTTGTCGTCATTTACAGAAATTAAAGTCTCTGCTATCGTTCTCTTTAGCCGTCTAGCTATTGCACATTTTCCCCTAAGCCTTTCTATTTTCTTATAATTCCTGTGCTTCTTCAGCACAGTCGTCACTTCCTCCCCAAATATTCTACGCCTAGCTTCTTCGTATTCCTGGAGCCTCTGGTGAAGACTCTTACGTTGAGGTATTGGTTTTCCCAGATGAGTCTTCCCATCGTCAGGTCTTGTCAGAATTTTCACGGGAGGTGCTTTGCCTTTAAACTGGCGTAGTAATTCTGCTTTGAGGTCGTAGTAGTTGAAGAATTCGTCGCCCTGCGTCTCTTTCATGATTTGCCAATACCATTGTTCTGCAGGGCCCGTCAATAAAAGGTGGAAGTTCGCCATTAGCTGATCTGTGGACAGTCCTTTCTTTTCCATCAGCATCTCTATCCTGAAGATGAAACTGTCCACTGACATTGTCCTATTTGTTCCGTCATATTTTACTCCCCACTTATGCACGTTGACAAAGGACGAACTTTGGGACGCCGACGAATGTTGGCAGGTCCTACCCGTGTCTTTCTCGTGTCACCTGGTCCGTCCTGTCGCCGTTGAGTGTCGCGTCTCCGTCCACGGTAAGTCGCGTCCTCGTACAGGAGGTGGCTCTCTATGATGGGATGAGGAAGTTTCTAATATGTCCAACCTAGCCGCTAATAGGCTGAACTGGTCCCGGCACGTCCCCATCATGGACGCCATCTGGGCCATGTTGCTGTTAATCACAGCCAGCATTTCCTTCCGACTGCCTCCAACCGCCGTAGAGAGTATCTCCTGGAACTGACGGTATAAGGGTTCTTCCGTCCGTTGGGTCTGTCTGTCCTTGTCCTTGAGCTGGGAACCGCCAGCTTCGTCTGGCACTCTTGCACTGTCTGGATTTCCTTTACTCTCTCCCAAGTCTGTACGTCTTGGTCCAATGTCCTGTCGTTGTCTGGGGAGGGCTAGTCCCGACGTCTCCTCTTTTCACAAGTGAGAAATGGGCCGTGGTACCTCCTGTCGCGTTTGTCTCTGTATGTCAGGGGGAGTGCGAGTGTCTTCCCTACGGTGCGCGTCAGCGTAAATATCTTCTGGTGGCTCCCGTTCCTGGTCCGTCAGTTGGTACAGTCCTTCCCTTACCGCCAGTCTCATGCAGCGTTGCGTCGGTGGTCGGTTCGTCGCTGCCAACTCTCCGGGGTCGTATGCCATTCTTGAAACCGCGCATGTTGTTCGGGGGACTGCTACGGTGCCGGGCTCTTCGAGCTGGTCTTCGTTTTGCCTGTTAATTGCTCTATGTTCTCTATGATCCTTATATTTAATTTTTCAATTACCTTTATGTATGTATATATATATATATATATATATATATATATATATAATTTTTTTTGGCTATTCTGAGTCCAAGGCGATGAGCTTCGGACATGAAGAGAAACTTATCCCCTTGAAGGTAGAATTGGCCTCAAGCCTTATAGATGTCTCATGTTTATCGTGGAGAGCCACGATAAAGTCTGAGACGTTGGGTGCCATTTTGTTGCAGTTGGGTTATTTTCAGCCACAGGGGCAACTTCGACGAGGAGGAGGACGGCGGCACGCTAGTGGTTGCACGGCTTAGCTCGTCGGATGGGGTGGTTCTTGTCCACCTCACTCGCACATCACCCATTGCACACAAAAAAATCAAACTTTCCTAAGCTAGCTAAGGGAAGATAGAAGGAAGAGGAAGAAAAGGTTACAATAAAAACGAGAAAGCCTAATACCCTAACCTCACTGCGGACAGACATCTAAAGGAGGAATGAAGAGGAATGGAACGGAATAGGAAGGGGTGTTCTACGCCTTTGACCTTACCACCAAACAAGACCGGAAGGTTAATCACGAACTAAGCTAACTTACCTACCTTAAGCCTTAACTAACCTATTATCCTTAAAACTGAGCCTACGCTAAGCCTATACTAACTTAAAACTACCTAGCTTAGCCCTACTACGAAACAATGCCCTTCTAGCGTCGTTCCGTGATAAGGGTTCGTTAAGAACCCGCGCGTGCCTGATGACATTGGCATAAGTCGCCATCCCACCCCTCATGTCATAGCTGACATGACCTTTGCTATCTCCCTTGGCGAATTTATGGGAGATAGCTCCTTGGCGGAGACGTTAGCCACGGCTCAACGCTCCACCCCGTCAGCAGCACCTAGAAAGACGGCCTTTCCTAGACACCACACACACTTCCGGCAAAGAAGACTAACTATTCCATTAGGTAGAATTTAAATTACAATTCAAAATATCTTATAAAAAGAAAACAATTCATTTATTAAAAAAAAAAACAGATGTACAATATCAATTACCAGCCCCTATGCAACTTTTCTTAACCTAATGCACAAAAAAAAGAATAATTTAAAAATAATTAAAAGGGAAGTGAAAATTCAAAAAAAACTAAAATTCAATAATAAAATCCAGAACAAAAATCCAAGAACTGTAAATCAAAAAAGAGGTATTCTAATTTAAGAATAATAATAACACGTTTTCACTGAGGTTCTAATTCTGGCCGAAGGATACAGGACGACACACTACATAAAGGGGTTTTCAGTGATTGAAACTCGTAGACTCACGTTTTTGCGGTCCCACGGCGTCCTACGCGCAGCACAATGTTGGTGACGGCCCTGTGAAATTTTTTTTTTGTATAACGTGAAGTATGGGGTCTAAGTCCTCTTTTCGCGGACAGTCTCGACACTTGTCCACTAAAGCCAAGACTAATTTTACAAAAAAAAAAGAATGCAATGATAAAAAAAATTCAATCTTTAAACTACAGCTAAATAACAACAAAACTTTTATATATATAAAAAAAACACAGACACTCCAATTCCGGCGTAGCCCTCGATCAACCGGCACACACTCCTTTCTTTCCCGGCACACGATTTCCGTAGCTTCTTTATATGTTTTTTCTTTGTACTCTGAGGTCTTTCACTTTTTTTTTCAGGCACTCACTAATTTCCGTTTGTACAATTTCCCTTTGGCGTGTGCGACAAATTTTTAATTAACTTTCTTTTGAAATTATGTCCACAATTTTATTCCTTTCTCACTGCACTGTAGAGATATATATAGATATATATATATATATGTAGAGATATATATATGGTTATAGCATATATATATATGGTTATAGTGGAAAGAACTTGCCACTTTTGATCCCCAAGAATCGATCATATAACTTTTCCTTATTGTTTTTTTTTTGTTTGTTTTATTTCACATATTTTCTTATTTCTCACTGCACTCAATTAATTAAAGAAAGGTGATTACGTCTTTGTTCTTTTATTTTCATTAGTGGACTCTTCGCCTTCTTCTCTGCTCTTCTTTTTTTCGACTCCCTCTAGTTTTTTCTTTGTATTGCCTTGCCTGTGCCGTCGTTTTGATCTTTAACTTTTTCCTTACTCCGTCCATCTATCAACTTCCAGCCTGGAAGTGTCGTCTCTTTCAGTCTGTTGTCTATGGTCTCGTCTATTGTTCTTGGTGTTTAGTTAAATGTCACTCGTGTGCATTGTTTTGGGTAGGTCTTCTAATTTGTCCTCGCTAATTTTATTTATTTATTTATAATTGTATTCCTTTTCATTTAATAAAAAATGGGTTGGGAAGGAGTATGATCTTGGGAACACACACAGGTACGTACACGCTGAAACAAATGGATATTTTAAAGTTTTTATTTTGTTTACAGGTGGCTGGGATCAGACAACAGACACTGGGGTTTCTTTCGACACAGGCGATGGGATTTCTGGGAATTCTACAATCCTAATTATTTCTTTTATTATTGCAGGAATATCTACCGTACCATGCTCGACGACGGCTTATGAATGGTCGCGAGAAAACCGGCCTCGTAAAAAAAAGGAAGCCCTTTCCTGAAATAAATTCATCCTCTCTAAGCCTACAAAGTGCGGCAAAGGGCCCACGCCCTCAGATTAAGAGCCTCATGCTCTACCGACTGAGCTAGCCGGGCGTCAATTCTTAATACTTCACATAACCTAACCATTAATATATCACAGATGGGTATACTTAATAATAAAATAAATAAATAAATAAATAATCATCTTCCTAGAACTACAGTAAAGAAGCTAGTTCTCTACTAATACTTAACTAATCCAGCAACGGCTTACTAAAGTGCGTTAAAGATATGCCTTAAGTATGCAGGTCCCTGGCATGGAACGTTCCTACTTTCTCCCCTTGCAAATTGAAGACCTCGTAGAGGCAATTGCCCTTCACGGCGAGGATTATCCCTTTCAAGAATTTGGGACCGAGTTTAGCATTGTAATTGTCTAGTAAGTTGCTCTGTCGGAAGTTGCGTCTGTAAACTATTTGCCCTACCTTATAGGCCACGTCTCTACTCCTAGTGGTCTACACTTTCATTCCCTTCTGATGAGCCTGCCTGGGGTCATCAAACACTTTCCTTCTGACTAAGTCTAACTTGTCCACCCTAGTCATGTTGGTAAGCTCAGTATCTTTCAACATATCCAGCCTCCGTAATACTTCATACGCTTGTCCGTGCTGTATCATTGGTGTCCCAAATACCACGTAATATGGTTCAAACATAGTCGCATCGTGTATTACACTTCTCAGGGAGAATGCCGCGTCACTCAAATGGAGATCCCAGTTACGTTGATCCCCGCCGATATATGACCGCAGTTTAGCCAAAATCGACCGGTTCACCCGTTGCGACGCATTCGCTTGAGGAGAGTAGAACGCGGTGCGAATATGTTTGACTCCGTATCGTTTTAGAAAGCTAGCAAACAATTCGGAGACGAATTGCTTACCGTTGTCTGAATGTATGTACTCAGGTACACCAAAGATATGAAATACACCTTCTTCAAGATACCTAACTACCTCCGCTGCAGTTGCCTTCCTCAAGGCTTTCACGAAAATAAATTTATTGATGTGGTCTAAAACCATAAATATATGTGTATATCCAGTCCTCGTCCTCGGTTATGGTCCAAGAAAGTCTATGTTGAGACGCTGGAAAGGCCGATCCGTCTGTCTGTTTGCCCATCGGCGGTCGATTAGGGGCCTTGTTTATTTTGCAGGTTTCGCATTACTTAACCCAGTCCCGCACGTCGGTGACTATACCTGGCCAATAATACCTCTGTTAAAGTCTCGCTAGTGTTTTATGGATGCCTCCATGTCCCGCCCATGATGCATTATGTGCAGTCTCTCGAAGACTCTCACGCGACTCCGTCGGTATCCAGAGCTTCCATGCCATGTCGTCATAAATTAAGTAAATCGCTTCCTCTCTACACAAACCCATCAGAAACGCACAGGTCAGGCAGTTTGGTTTCGTTGTCTGTTATTGTCTTCTTTCTTCTTCTTCTTCGGATGGCGCTACAGTCCGGGGTGGACCTGGGCCTCAACCAACATGCCTCTCCAGCTAGCACGATCTCTTGCCAGCTGTCTCCAATTGCGCACTCCAAGATGGTTGAGGTCCTTTACCACTTGTGTGCGCCATCTCAGTCTAGGACGTCCTCTGTTGCGTTGTCCCTGTGGTTCGGATTCGAAAACTCTTCGGGCCGGAGCAGTGCTGTCCATGCGCTCTACATGGCCTAGCCACCTTAAGCGTTGTATCCGTAGACGCTTGACTAGGCTCATGCCGCCGTACAGCCCATACAATTCGTTTTTGAATCTTCTCCTCCAGATGCCATCAACGCAAACAGGACCAAAAATCGCACGCAGAACTTTTCTCTCGAAGAGACCAATGGCTTCTTCATCCGCTTTTAGTAGCGTCTAGGTTTCTGCTCCGTAGAGCAGGACTGGGATGATCAAGGTGTTGTACAAAGTCACTTTGGTCGTTCGGGAGAGGGCTTTATTACTCAATTGCCTCTTGAGCCCAAAGAAACAGCGATTGGCAAGAGTGATTCTGCGCTTGATTTCGGTACTGATGTTGTTGTCCCTATTCACCGCGGAGCCGAGATAGACGAATTCCTTCACTACCTCGAAGTGTCTGCTGCCCATAGTGACGCTCTGTCCGAGACATCGATGTTCTGCGTCCTTCTTCGATGACAGCATATACTTCGTTTTGCCCTCGTTTACCACCAGTCCCACTTTAGCCGCTTCCGTTTCAATGCTAGCAAACGCCTCATTGACGGCTCGCTGGATCTGCCGCAGTGTGAAGATCTGGTCGATTGTGGACTTCCCTGGCCTGAAACCACACTGATAAGGACCTATCAGGTTGTTGACGAACGGTTTCAGGCGCTCACACAGTACGGCAGAGAAAATCTTATATGCAATGTTAAGAAGACTGATCCCTCGGTAGTTGGCGCAGTCGAAGGGGTCTCCTTTCTTGTGGACCGGACAAACGATGCTGAGATTCCACTCGTCGGGCATGCTTTCCGCCGACCATATCTCACAGATGAGCTGGTGCATGCACCCAACCAGCTCATCCCCAGCCGTTTTGAACAGCTCTGCGGATAGTCCGTCCGCGCCAGCAGCTTTGTTCGATTTCAGTCTCGATATTGCTATCTTGACCTCGTCGAAGTCGGGGGGACGGAATTCTTGTCCATCGTCGACCAAATTGAGTGGGACATTCTGCCTTACAGCGGAATTTGCGACGTCATCGCCGTTTAGGAGTCTGCAGAAATGATCCTTCCACATTCTCAGCACCGACTGCGACTCTACCACTAGTTGTCCATTTTGATCCCGGCAGGCTTCTGTCCGAGCCTTATAACCACCGGATAAATGTTTTATCTTCTGGTAAAAATTTCGGACATCATTCCCGCCATAGCACCTCTCCATTTCCTCGACCGCGCGCTTCTCGTGCTCTTTCTTTTTTCTTCTGAGAAGCCGGTTCTCTTCCCTTCTTCTCTGTTTGTAGAGCTCACAAACAGCTCTCGTCGTTCGATGCAGCGTTGCCTTGTACGCTTCTTGTTTGGCTGCATGCGCCTGCCTACACTCGTTGTCAAACCATGGGTTCCTCTTAGGTGGTGGCGTAAAACCCAGCACATCAGTGGCGGCCTCTTTGATGGCTTCTTGACAACGTTTCCACTTGTCTTCTATTGTTTGCGCAGGCAGCGTCGAACTTTGAGATAGTTTCAGGGAGAATCGATCGGCAAAGGCTCTAGCGATCGATTGCGATTGTAGCTTTCCGACATCAAACCGTCTTGGCTTGTCTCGACTCCGTCTCTCTCTCGATATCCGGGTTCTTACCTTGGCTACAACAAGGTGATGATCCGAGTCGATGTTTGCACCTCGGAAGGTTCGGACATCGAGGATATTGGAGGAGTGTCTGACGTCGATCGCAACGTGATCAATCTGGTTGACGGTTGATTGATCAGGTGATCGCCAGGTACCTTTATGAATGTTGAGGTGTGGGAACCGCGTGCTGACCACAGAGAGATTTCGCCCCGAGGCGAAGTCAACTAGCCTGAGTCCGTTTCCGGAGGTGTTGGCGTGCAGGCTGTGTCTTCCGATGACTTTAGCAAAGACTTCTTCTCTTCCCAGCTGAGCGTTGAAATCTCCTAGAACTATCTTGGTGTCGTAGCTGGGGCATCGATCATATGTCCTTTCTAGGAGATGATAGAAGTCCTCTTTACTGCTGCCATCTTTTTCCTCTGTCGGGGCGTGGGCGCATATGAGGCTTATATTCCCGAATTTAGCCTTGATGCGGATTGTTATGAGGCGTTCGCTTATGTATTGGAAGCTTAAGACTTTTTGCCTAAGTCTGCCTCGAACAACAAAACCGCATCCAAATAAGCGTTTCCCTCTCTCCCTGTAGCAGTCGCCGTGGTATATGTCGCAGTTTCTCACTCTTCTCTTGCCCGGCCGAGCCCAACGCATTTCTTGAATTGCGGTAATGTCTGCTTTATAGCAGTCCAGGGCTTCCGCAAGTTCATCGGCTGCACGTGGTCTGTTTGGAAACCTCACATTCCACGTGCATATCCGTAGAGCATTATCCTTTTTTCGTTTGCGTGGGTCGTCAACAGTGAATCCATCCATATCCGAGGCATTCGGTTGGTTCGTAACTGTTTATTTTTTAATGTGGCCGGGCAGTTACCCCGACGCACACCCCCAACCTGGAGGACCAGGCCCTTTTTTATACCTCTTGGGCGGAGGTCGCACTTATAGGTTTGGCAGGTTGAGTTCGGGTGAACAGCAACCAGTACCCGATGGCTACCAACGTGGAGGTAGAATAAGCACACTTGGTGTGTGGAAGACAGTTACAGCAGCTGGGCATCGCCAGGTTGATACCAATCAGTGCCTACCCTGTTCCCACATCACCCAGCCATCATTTGATGTGGGATGTGGGTGTCTTCTTTAACTCTTCATATTCCGTTGTTGCGAAATATGGAGAGTTAAAGTCAACTTCCATCGTCTGTTTGGAAACGAGCTCCTCCATATGAACACGTGAGAAAGTATCAGGGACTACGTTTTGGACACCCTTTCTATGCTCAATCACGAAGTCAAAGGCTTGGAGCTTCAGTCTCCATCTGGCCAGACGACCAGAAAGATCCTTCTGCGTCATCAACCACTTCAAACTTTCATGATCGGTAATGATAGTAAACGGTAAACACTCTACCTAAGCCCTGAACTTCTTTATTGACAGAACGGTCGCATAACATTCAAGCTCCGTGACACTATAATTCCGCTGGGCAGGATTAAGTTTCTGGGACATGAATGCTATTGGTCGTTCGTTATTCTCTGCATCCATATGGAAAAGCACGCTTCCGTAGCCAGTCGTTGATGCGTCACACTGTATGTAGAAGCGTTTCTTGAAATCTGAGTTTATGAGTATATATTTTTAAGTAAGTCAAACGCGTTAAGCGCTTCGTAAGTTAGCAGAAACGTCTTTCATTTTTTCAAGCAGTCGTTCATGGGGGCTGTTATAGACGAAAAATTTGGTATAAAGCGCCTATACCATCCCGACATCCCTAAAAACCGTCGGAGTTACTTGGGAGTCTTCGGGACTGGAAAAATCTCGACCACCGACATCTTGTCGGGATCTGTACGTAGACATCCATCACCAACGATATACCCCAGGTACTTGATCTCCTTACAGCAAAATTTGCTCTTCTCCACGTTGATGGTCAGCCCAGCATTCCTTAGGCATGCCGCTACCTCTCCGAGTAGTCTAATGTGTGTCCCAAAATCTGGAGAACAAACCAAGAGGTCATAGAGATAGGCAAAGACATTCTCCTTCAGGCGGGAGGGTATGACTTTAGCCATCAGCCTACACATTCTCTGAGCGGCGTTACACAGTCCGAACGGCATCACCGTGAACTGGTATAATGGCCGTCCAGGGACCGTGAAAGCCGTCTTCTCTCTTGGGCTCCAGAGGGATCTGCCAGATTGTGTCTTTCAGATCTATCCCGGAGATATAGCGAGTCTCCGGAAGCCTGCTGAGGAGACCCTCAATGTGAGGGAGAGGGTAATCGTCTTTTTAGTCACTGAATTCACTTTCCGTGAATCCAGACACAACCTGTTTTTACCAGGCTTCCGGACCAATACCACTGGAGAACTCCAAGCACTGTTACTCTCCTCGATAACTCCCAACGAGAGCATCCTATCGAGCTCGTCGTATAGGAGTTTCTGTATCGCTGGGGAAATTGGGTAATGCCTCTGCTTGATGGGCATCTTTTCGTCTTCCACCTTAATAATGTGTTCTTCGAGGCTAGTTTTACCCAATCCCATCACAGCGAAGGATGGAAACAGTAGCTTGGTTTCTTTGGGCCTTCTCTGGCGAGAGAACCTGTTTTGGGTTACTTGTGCCCGAAGGTGACGGAATGTCAACTTCTGCGACAATGTTAGAAGCGACCTTTAACGCGCTCCAAAAGTCAACCCCTAAGAATAGTTCTTGCTGGAAGCTCGGCACTACGTAGATGTCCATTTCTTGTGATTTTCCTCCCCAAGAGACCCGTTTCTTGAAACGTCCCTCTATGTTTTGGTGGCTCCCGTCTGCTGTCTTAACTCCAAGATTTAGTGTCTTGAGCTATATCTTGTGCCTCTGCACCTTTTCCTAGACACGTCACTGAGGCTCCGCTATCCAACAGGCCCAACATTTCTTCTCCTTCGATCTTGATTTTTGAGAAGGGCCTGTTGTCGTCATTTACAGAAATTAAAGTCTCTGCTATCGTTCTCTTTACCCGTCTAGCTATTGCACATTTTCCCCTAAGCCTTTTTATTTTCTTATAATTCCTGTGCTTTTTCAGCACAGTCGTCACTTCCTCCCCAAATATCCTACGCCTAGCTTCTTCGTATTCCTGGAGCCTCTGGTGAAGACTCTTACGTTGGGGTATTGGTTTTCCCAGATGAGTCTTCCCATCGTCAGGTCTTGTCAGAATTTTCACGGGAGGTGCTTTGCCTCCGGGACTTCCCTCTTCGTTGAAGGATTCGTCCCGGTCGCTATCTATTTTGCATCCGAATATCAGCGTCGCAATCCTGTCTTTCGGGTTTTGTCTCATTATCGCTACCAGATCTTCCTCCATTGGTCTATTTTGCATCCTGATAATGTTGCTTCTGTTGTCTGCGTAAAAATCGCCGAAGGTCTCTTGGGGCTGTTGACGTCGTTCCATTATGTCCCGTAGTACCTCATGGTCTCTCCGCTCATCTTTAAACTGGCGTAGTAATTCTGCTTTGAGGTCGTAGTAGTTGAAGAATTCGTCGCCCTGCGTCTCTTTCATGATTTGCCAATACCATTGTTCTGCAGGGCCCGTCAATAAAAGGTGGAAGTTCGCCATTAGCTGATCTGTGGACAGTCCTTTCTTTTAAATCAGCATCTCTATCCTGAAGATTAAACTGTCCACTGACATTGTCCTATTTGTTCCGTCATATTTTACTCCCCACTTATGCACGTTGACAAAGGACGAACTTTGGGACGCCGACGAATGTTGGCAGGTCCTACCCGTGTCTTTCTCGTGTCACCTGGTCCGTCCTGTCGCCGTTGAGTGTCGCGTTTCCGTCCACGGTAAGTCGCGTCCTCGTACAGGAGGTGGCTCTCTATGATGGGATGAGGAAGTTTCTAATATGTCCAACATAGCCGCTTATAGGCTGAACTGGTCCCGGCGCGTCCCCATCATGGACGCCATCTGGGCCATGTTGCTGTTAATCACAGCCAGCATTTCCTTCCGACTGCCTCCAACCGCCGTAGAGAGTATCTCCTGGAACTGACGGTATAAGGGTTCTTCCGTCCGTTGGGTCTGTCTGTCCTTGTCCTTGAGCTGGGAACCGCCAGCTTCGTCTGGCACTCTTGCACTGTCTGGATTTCCTTTACTCTCTCCCAAGTCTGTACGTCTTGGTCCAATGTCCTGTCGTTGTCTGGGGAGGGCTAGTCCCGACGTCTCCTTTTTTCACAAGTGAGAAATGGGCCGTGGTACCTCCTGTCGCGTTTGTCTCTGTATGTCAGGGGGAGTGCGAGTGTCTTCCCTACGGTGCGCGTTAGCGTAAATATCTTCTGGTGGCTCCCGCTCCTGGTCCGTCAGTTGGTACAGTCCTTCCCTTACCGCCAGTCTCATGCAGCGTTGCGTCGGTGGTCGGTTCGTCGCTGCCAACTCTCCGGGGTCGTATGCCATTCTTGAAACCGCGCATGTTGTTCGGGGGACTGCTACGGTGCCGGGCTCTTCGAGCTGGTCTTCGTTTTGCCTGTTCATTGCTCTATGTTCTCTATGATCCTTATATTTAATTTTTCAATTACCTTTATGTATATATATATATCATATATATATATATCAGAACAATATTTGGTATCCCATCTATTCCCACTGACTTCTTCTTTTTCAGTGAGTTAAGGATACCTTGGAGTTCATCTTTTGAAATAAGGATGGAGTTGTTTCCATCATTGGCGACGACATTATTTGCCGAAAGATCGTCACTGAATCTGGTGAAACCAGGATTCTCGGATCGCCATTGACTTATTTCATTGCGAAGAGCGACATGGTTTAGCGAGGCTACGTTTTCCAGGTCGTGATTCGGACGACGAGTCTCGTTGACCGTGTACACTCTCTGGAAAACAGCACCAATTGCTTTCACCTTCTCTTGGGGATCCTCAACTACGAAACAGTTGTGGTCAAGCACTGCTCTATCTGGATCGATGCCAACTGAAGTAAGTAGGTCCGCGTTGTCGTTATGGTCTTTCCTCCGAAAAATTTTATTTACTTGCGGGAACATGCTCGGGTTGTTGGATCTTACAGCCCGAATTTTATTGCCCCAATGCAAGCTTACAGCAAGTCTGTAATTATGTTTGATTAACTGTTGGAGTACTTTGATTTGTGACTTCAGACAGCGAATCTCCGCATTCTGTGGATCTGTTAATCTCCTATACAAGAGTTTAAGTCTTGACAGGAGTCTACTTTTTTTCACGTGAAGTGAATCGATGGTAGCATTCCGGTAAATGTCGCCATCATCGGTTAGTGCTACCTTCGGAATAGTTTTGTCAGTTTTGTCCATTGTTCGTTTAATGGCTTCGTCCATTTGTCTGAGGTACCCATCAACCTCTTCGTTCGTTAGGTTTCTGTTCGTAGGAGGATTAATAACACTCGAACTTATTTCTCTGGTTAAGGTTCTAACGGGGCCAGCGCGCCTTATTGTAATTATAAGGGTGCGTTTGGACAAATTAATCCAGTTCCTCCAGCTTATTCGGGAGCTGTATTACCGCGGCGAGACCACAGTGATCACTGTCATACTCGACCGTAGTCAAACAGTTCCTCGTATGTCGCTCCACGTTGAGTATTGTTAGGCGTCTGCCGATTAGCATCACCAGATAGGACCCGCTTCTAGGAAATGATGGTCTATCGGTTGCTAGCAAATCCAACCTGAACTCAATATCATTTTCCATCCACTCTTAGAGAACGTTACCTCGCTCATTTGAAACAGCGTTACCCCATTCACCGTGTTTGGCGTTTAAGTCCCCGGCTAATATATAAAAGTTTTCTTCAGAGCTCAAGCAGATGCTGGTGAAAAGAGCCTCGAGCTCCGAAAGAAAGTTAGGGTTTTGAGGTTCTGATGCGTAAGCAGCGAACACAAACAGCTTGTTTCCACCTTGGAGAGAGATGCGTGCGATGGCCGCTTCTAGCACATTAGATATTCTAACTTCATTGCTATATATGACCTTATGACTAATATTCTTTTTTATTAAGAGGGCGACTCCACCTCCTCGAGTGGATTGGGGTCGGTCCCTTCTTATAATATTGTAATTATTGTACCTGAGGTTGCGCGTCTGGTTTAGCTTAGTTTCGCTAGCCATCAGCACATAAGGATTGTGGGCTTGCAACAAACTAGAGAGCGATAGTTTTCTTTCGATCCTTATCCGTTTACATTCACAGCAAGGATCTTAAGGCTTCTTACCTCGCGTGAGCCCATTATATCTGAGCGCGCTTGTTTGCAGGCAGCTGAGAGAAGAGGAAATCTACTCTAGCCGTCTGCGTAAGGAAACTGGTCTGTAGTTCGACCATTTGTTTTTGCAAGGCAATCATCTGCGCTTGCATCGACTGAATGGACGACATTACATCCCTTATTGAGGGTTCTACCTCGGGTTGCCTGACCAGTTGAGCCGGGACATCCTTCGGTACTGTACGTTGTGCCGGTTGTCTGCCTGACACCATTTGGGCGTAGGAGACTCCAGGCGTAACGGTGGTAGCCATACCATGACCCGCTGGTCTGGCTGATACCTTTTTATCGTTCCTTGCTTCTTTTACTCTCTGTCGGAGTTCTTTAATTCGTGGACAGCCCAGATAGGTTCCAGGGTGTCCATTTCCTCCGCAGAGTACGCATTTGAAGAGCGTCTTATCCTCAACTTCTTCCATCCCTAAAGGACAGTCCCCTTTGTTATGGCTGAATGTGCATCGTGCGCAGCGGAACTCCTTGTTGCAGTTCTCCGCGACGTGCCCCAGCCGTCTGCACTTCGAACATTGTAGTACGTGATCAGACTTGTTTAATTTCTCCCACTTTACGCATAGACCGCCTACGAAACGGATTTTTCTTAGGCTGTCAATTTTGGTGCCGTGGGATACCTGAGCTAAGAAGAAGGGAAGTGCCTTCTTCTTCGCTTTCGCTGCCGCAGTGGTGAAAGGCTTAACCCCCACGAAATGGACTTCGTCGCTCTCAACTTAGCGCAGCTTGCCAAGGAGAACCTTCGGGTCGGTGGAGGGATTTATACCTTTGAGGAGCAAGGTCTGTGGCCTTTCTCTTCTGGGGGTGTACGTGTAGAAGTCAGCGGTCGATGCCGCTAACTTCTCTTTAAGAAATCTAAGCCCGTCCATTGTTAGGCAATGGACGGTATGAATTCGAGGAGTTTTATATTTAATGAAGTATGTCTTATTTACTAAGGCCAACTCACATAGGGTCTCCAGTTCTTCCGTGCCCATGCCGAAGACGTTAATTGGAGGGCAGTGTTCCTTGGGCTTCTGCTGCTGTTGTTGTCTCTGCTGCTGTGGCTGTTGTTGTTTCTGTTGCTGCAGTTGTTGCTGGTGGTGTTGCAGGTAGTTCTGCTGCTTCTTCTGTTGTTGCTGCGATGGTTGTTGTTGGGCTGCCTTCAATGTGGCAGAATGTTCTTGTTTTGGTCTCTGCTGCTGTTTTAATACCCGTGAACTTCTTGCAACCGTTGCGCTGCCTTTGATGATGAAGGCAGCGATTCCTGGGTTTCTCCCTGTTTTTGTTTCAGCTGCTTTCTTTTCTCCTGCAACTTGAGGAGCTCCTCTTTTTGTTCCCTTTGTTTAGCTGCTTTCTCAGCAGCTTTCCTCGCCGTGGACTGCAAGTGGAGGAACTTTATGTGAGCATCGAGCTTTGCTCTCTTCTCATCCAGCAGGCGAAGTTTCCTTTCCTCCTCCCTTATTTGTCCCGCCTCATCGTCGTGAGTGAGTCGTGTCTGCGTCCGGATTCGCATGCGCGGAGTTTCGCAGCAAAAGGCTGCCCGTTTTCGTGCCGACAAGTCCGGTAATTGTTTCGGTACGAGTACCGTACCACGCGGTCGGTTAGGCTTCGGGGTTACCCTCGACCCGTTATTTCCGCTAAGTGTTGTTGTCTGTTGTGGCGTTTTAGGTGTGTTCGGCGAAGTTGGCCACAGAGCCCGGCGTTGCTGGGTCAATAGTGATTCTTTCGAGGATCACGTGCTGGCGGAACCGAAGCCGATATTTCCAATCCCCTAAACCCCAACGGGAAGTCGGTTGTTGTAGCGGTCCTTAGGGCGATTGGGATCCGTGGTTTGTTGGGTCGATTGGTCGGGTTTCGTCGTCCCCGACGAAAGACGACGTGGCGCCCTTTTTTACGGTCGAAGGGAAAATTTTGAAGATGTTGGGACCCATCCCAGCTGAGCAGTCGGGAAGGGGGATCTTTTGGGACTACCGTTATCCGCAGTTACGCGACAAATTTGGCGCCCAACGTGGGGCAAGTTTTTTCAAATTTTGGGCCAGTTTTTGGTGAGTTTTTTTCAAGTTTTGGTTAACGAAAAGCAAGTCTTGGGAAGGTTCCGCTGAGACGGTGCCATACGGGACTCGGGACGTTATTCGCGGTTCGCTCACCGGGAGTAATAGATTTAGTTAATATAATTTTTACTACATACACTATATATTACATATATATATTGTATCATATATTTTTACATTCATATATTATTTATTTTATAATTTTTTATACGGGAGACTGTTTTAAGTGTGGTGGGATATTTTAACATAATTATACCAAAGAAAAAAAATCTGTTTCTGAATAATAAATTAAATACGGGTGTTGGGTTATTTGTTTTTTTCATTTACTTTCTTCGCGATCAATGGTGTTGCGTAGCTCTTGGACAGAAGGTAAAGTCAATTTCGGAGTTAGATTTTGTTTGCTCTTTATTTAGTGGGAAGATTTACGTAAAACCGAAGGTTGACGTTCCCGACTTGTTGGTAGGGGTCATTCAAGAACAGGGAAGATGGAGATTAATGAGCTATCTCAAGAAGAGCTGGCGTATGAGGTCAGGTGCCGAGGACTGACAACCGGTACCGTGGACGCGATGAGGAAGTCGCTGAGGGCGGCTAAATTACTAGAGAGGCGCGGGTCACTCGATTCCATCGAGTACCTTTTTGGGTTTGAGGAGGACCGAGAGGCGGTTGCTAAGAAGATCATCGAGATCGAAACGCTTGCCGCAAATTCTCCTGAGCGGGGCTCAGCAGACCTTAAGAAAGCCATCACCAAGATCGAGTGGGCGATGGCGCGACTAGGGAGGTCACAACCGACCTCCGAGGAGGACGAGCTGCAGAAGAGGCAATTCAAAACGGAGTTGGTAATGCTGGTGGCCAACCTAGAGGGAGACGAGGCTCTGGAGGAGGAAGAGAAGGAGGAGAAACAAATGCGGAGCAGCGGAGGGGGAATCCAGACCACCACTACATCAATCCCGGCGACAACGACCGCAAGTATAGAAGCGGTAACGGCATTTGGGAAGAAGTGGGAGAACTTGTCCAAATGGGGACTTAGTTTCTCTGGTGAGCGGTGTGGGGCCGTCAATTCCTTTCTAGAACGGGTGGAGGAATCGCGCGAGGCCAGGGGCGTAAGCGAGGCAGCGTTGTTTAGGGCGGCAGTTGATCTTTATACGGGGAAGGCTCTTTTGTGGTTTAGGGCGATTAGGCGATCGGTAGGGTCGTGGTCGGAATTGATGAGGGAACTCAAGTTGGAGTTTTTACCTCCCAATTACGACGACCTCCTGCTGGAGGAGATTAGGAGGAGGACGCAGCGGAAGGAGGAATCAATAGGGGTCTATGTGGCAATTATGACCAATATGTTCGGTCGTCTTACAGAACCCCTAACCGAGGGGCAGAAACTGGGAATCCTCCAACGGGATCTGGCGCCGTTCTATCAGACGCAGTTGGGGCTAGCGGTTGGCCTGGTTGGCCTGGGAAGGAAGCTGGAGATGGTGGGGATGAATGTGGAGACCATCAGCTCGAACAAGGAACCTACTATAACCAGATTTGGCCTACATGATCGAGGGCGAATCTGGCCGGGCCGTGATGAGGAACCCACAGCCCGTAGCACGAAGGGAACAGCTGCAGAGTGAAAAGTCAACAGGACAACGAGAAGCACCGCCGAGGACGTCGTCACCTCACCTTCGAGATCCACCACTACGGGTGGGAAGGAACCCTCCTATCCCTGCGCCCAGGAGATTTACGTCACGGGAGGGCAGGGACTCCCTCGTCAGAATTTTTCGCTGTTTTAACTGCAACAAGGAGGGGCACTTGTCGAGGATATGCCCGGCCCCGAGGAAATGCTACGGGTGTGGACAGTCAGGGGTAATTCGGAGGGATTGTGCAAAATGTTCGGGAAACGGGCAACGACCTCTTGTGT
This sequence comes from Eristalinus aeneus, assembly GCA_955652365.1. NCBI lineage: Eukaryota > Metazoa > Arthropoda > Insecta > Diptera > Syrphidae > Eristalinus > Eristalinus aeneus. Next base: position 47,613,543 of record OY019130.1, read on the forward strand.
CAGCAGGGCAATAGAGTCGGCGGTAGAGGCGAAGTTGCCTGCTGGCACCCAGTCGAGGGAGGTGGTTCAGTTGGGTTTCACGATGGATAGACAAGAGAACGACGTACGCCCATATCTAACAGGTAGTATTTTCGGTATTAGGATGGTAGGATTAGTAGATACAGGGGCTTCACGTACGATCATCGGTAGGGAAGGGTGGAATATATTAGCAGAGTCAGGGTATAGAGTAGGGCGAAGTCGCACTAGTAGGGTTATGTTTGCAAATGGTGCAGGAGTAGGAGTAGCGGGTACAACGTGTTTACCAATTGAGGTATGCGGACATACCCTCAAGCTTGACTGTCTGGTCATCCCATCTCTTCCCCAAAACTTGATTTTGGGCATAGGTTTCTTGGCACGAGCGGGAGTTGTCTTAGACCTATCCTCCGGCAAGTGGAGCTTCCAGGAACAAGGGACCGCCGTGGGCACAATCATGGAGAGAGCGAGCCTGGACGGCGATCAGGACAGACGGCTAGCGAGTCTTGTGGAAGACACCTTCCGGGATATGCCCGAAGGTATAGGGGGCACTCACTTGGTAAAGCACAAAATAAGAACCTCACACAAACCGATTAAGCAGCGGTACTACCCCGTATCCCCTGCACTTTAGCGAGATATCGACCTCGAACTAGATGATATGTTAAAGCAGGTTATCATCGAAAAATCGAATAGTCCCTGGGCTTCACCCATTCTATTGGTGAAGAAGAAGGACGGGGCGTTTTGGTTTTGCGTTGATTACCGCCAACCGAACAAGGTGACGGAAAGAGATGCGTGCCCTCTGGCGTATATCAACGCAACCTTGGACAAGCTGAGAGATGCCAAATACTTGTCTTTTTTGGACATCAAGTCCGCCTATTGGTAGATACCGGTGGAGGAAAAATCGCGGCAGTACACGGCCTTCACGGTCCCGAGAAGAGGCCTATTCCAATTTCGGAGAATGCCTTTCGGGTTGCATAACGCACCAGCAACGTGGCAACGATTCATCGACACCGTACTAGGCGCTGACCTAGTGCCACATGTTTTCGTATACCTCGATGATATCATCGTGGTTGCAAACAACTTTGATAAACACCTCGAGATCTTGGAGGAAGTGTTTAAGCGTCTCAAGGACGCCGGTCTGAGGTTGAGAAAAGAAAAGTGTAACTTTTGTATGTCCTCATTGAGGTATTAAGGGTGTGTTGTAGATTCGAAGGGGCTGCATGTGGACCCGGAGAAAGTTGAAAGTATGGTTAGGATTCCTGCACCAAAGAACGTTAGGGAAGTTAGGAGTTTTTTAGGGACTGTGTCGTGGTATAGGAGGTTCATTCCGAACTTTGCGACTTTGAGCGTCCATTTGTGGCACAAACAGACGCTTCGGATTATGGGATAGGAGCAGTGCTCAGTCAGACTTTCGACGATGGCGAGAAGGCCATTTGTTATTTGAGTAGGTCGCTGAACAGGAGTGAGAGGAAATATTCCACGACGGAGAAGGAGTGTTTAGCCGTAACATGGGCAGTGCAGAAGTTACGACCGTATATCGAAGGAGTTCGGTTTACAGTCGTGACGGATCACTATTCTCTAGTATGGTTGAGCAATCTGAAGGACCCTTGTGGCAGACTAGCGAGGTGGGCAGTTAAGCTGCAACAGTACGATTTCGAAATAATGCATCTAAAGGGCAAGGACCACGTTGTTCCGGACATGCTCTCCCGAGGCGTAGCGGTGGCGAGCGGTATCGAAGAACAAAATGTTTCAGATCCCTGGGTCAAGAAAATGATGGACAAAGTTGTTGCGAACCCCCACTCATATCCGAAATGGAAGGTCGAGTCAGGAAAACTGTTTAAGCTTGTTAAAGCCACACACGTGTTAGTTCGGGACCAGGGGTCAGAATGGAAAGAGGTGATACCGAAAGGGGATAGACTTCGAGTGTTATGCGAGAGCCACGACGACCCGCTGGCCGGACACATGGGGGTGAGAAAGACGTTAGCTAGAGTAGGTACTACTGGCCGAAAATGCGGTCTGATGTTACTCGGTATTATAGGAGTTGTAAGATTTGTCAAGCGGTGGAACCAGTGAACACCAAACCGGCTGGGTTGATGGTGAGGAGGAAAGGTGTAGTTGACCCCTGGCAGATAATCTGCGTGGATCTGATAGGTGCTCTTCCAAGATCCACCAGCGGATATACATATATCCTGACAGTAGTGGATTACTTTACTAAGTTCCCACTTCTGTTTCCGTTAAGGACAGCGACGTCGAAATCGGTAGCGAAACAAATAGAGGACAACGTTATCCTCTTGTTCGGGGTACCAACGGTACTGGTATGCGATAATGGACCTCAATTCCGGGGAACAGAATTGAAACGGTTATGCCAGACGTATGGCACGCGGATGAGTTACACCGCGCATTATCACCCACAAGCCAATTCGGCGGAGCGGATTAACCAAATTATAAAAACGACATTAAGAGCGTACGTATCGGAAAATCATCGGACATGGGATACGCACCTGGCGAAAGTCGCATGTTGTATAAGGACGGCGCAACGCGAGGTAATGGGAGGGAGCCCATACTATGCCAACTTCGGACGAGAGATGATAACGTCGGGATCGAGGTCAGGACCGGAGAACGCGAGCATCCTTAACGGAGATTCAAAAGAAGTCGGCGGGCACGACGTGGATTCCACGGACGGGTCAAATAACATGGTCACGGAAGAACATGAGGTGACGGCACGCCAAAGGGGGGAAATGGCGGAACTTGGCAGGAGATTCCGAGAGCTTAGGGCTGATATCGGTAAGAAGTTGGCTGTAGCCATACAAAAGACTTCGAGCCGAACGAGTTAGTATGGCGGCGAAATATGGTGCTGTCGGATGCAGCAAACTATTATGCGGCAAAATTAGGGCCGAAATACGTAGGGCCGTTTATAATACGGAAAAGAGTATCCCCATGGACGTACGTACTCGAAGACGAAGGGGGAAGGGAAGGAGGGACTTGGCATGTCAAGGACCTAAAGCCATACCGCGAGAGGGAGACGCGAAAGAACTAGAAAAAATACGGATATACAGATATTTGCGAGCAAATTTCTCGGAGGAAAGGGTAGGATTTGTCGCGTGCAAAGTGCACGCTACAAAAGAATATGTGTTTTTCGTTTTACCGTCCCAACCCTTACCGATGATCGTCCCCTGTTCAGAAGAAAGTCTGCACGGACGTTGATACGATGATAGGGTTCGCGGAAACCAGGGTTACTTATCCTGAGTAAAACAAACATTGAAAAAGTATAATAAAATAAAAATAAAAATAACAACTAATATAAGATCGAGAATGCGAACACGGGATACTCCGAAAACCCCTTCCGAGTCGTCGTACCTACAAACTCACCACGAACCACAAGGTCAAGGCGGTAGAAATCGCTATAGGCGAAGGGGGAAAATTGTAACAAAATAGAAAAGAGGTGTGAGAGAAAGGCAGCGAGGGAGATTGCTCATGCTCTGGAAGAGAGTCCCTTTGCATGAGCAGTCAGAATCAACACTATCAACTGAAGTGTGAATTTTTGCGGAAATGAGAGCGATTACCAGTGCATTGGATGCGATTCCCTTTGCACTGGTGGTCATGTGTGCATGATAGCACAATGTATGGATGACATCGGCACACGCAACCAGTACCGCACACAGACACTCATACCATGAGAGGCTGGATTACGGGCTGTGTACGGAAAAGACCCGCAAGAGAGGCGGCAAAATTAAACAAAGAATCAATGACGAGTACGTGCAGAATTTCGCGCACCCATAACTGGAAAGCGTGCAGTGGCCGATCTCTTCTATCGTGTGCAAGGTGCATGGTATGTTTCCAATGAGAGAGGTGAATGGGGGAATGAGTGGGTGGAATGCATGATCGGTGTGGTATGTGAGGAATGTGAAGAAAGCATTCCGATCATTCTTTGTCTGGCAAGTGAAGTGAGTGGAGATCGGGAATACAAAAAAGAAAATGAAAAGGAAGACAAACACAGAAAATAAAACAAAATGCAAACAAGTGAGAAAACGAAAGGTGTCCAAGTGGTGGAGAAAAGAAAAAAAACATAACCTACCAAGGAACGGAGAAGAACAGCACCAAACGGGTTTCGTCGTCCCCGACGAAAGACGACGTGACGCCCTTTTTTTCGGTCGAAGAGAAAATTTTGAAGATGTTGGGACCCATCCCAGCTGAGCACTCGGGAAGGGGGGTCTTTTGGGACTACCGTTGTCCGCGGTTACGCGACAATTTTAGCCCTACTACGTAGTAATGCCCTTCTAGCGTCGTTCCGCGACAATATCAATTACCAGCTCCTAAGAGTATGCAATTTTTCTTAACCTAATTCACACAAAAAGGGGAATAATTTTAAAATAATTAGAAGGGAAGTGAAAATTCAAAAAAACTAAAATTCAATAATAAAATCCAGAACAAAAATCCAAGAACTGTAAATCAAAAAGGAGGTATTCTAATTGAAGAGTAATAACAAAACGAATTCACTAAAAAAAAATGTTAAAGAGCTGGGGTTCTAACCCTGGCCGAAGGATACAGGACGACACACTACACAAAGGGGTTTCCAATGATTGAAAACCGCCGACTCACGTTTTTGCGGTCCCACGGCGTCCTGCGCGCAGCACAATGGTGGTGACGGCCCTGTGAAAATTTGTTTTCTTATAACGTAAAGTATGGGGTCTCAGCCCTCTTTTCGCGGACAGTCTTGACACTTGTCCACTAAAGCCAGGACTAATTTTACAAACAAAAAGAATGCAATAAAAAACAAAATTCAATCTTTAATCTATAGCTAAATAACAACAAAATGTTTATATATATATATAAAAAAACACAGACACTCCAATTCCGGCGTAGCCCTCGATCAACCGGCACACACTTCTTTCTTTCCGGTACACGATTTCCGTAGCTTCTTTATATGTTTTTTTCTTTGTGCTATGAGTTCTTTCACTTTTTTTTCAGACATACACTAATTTCAGTTTGTACAATTTGCCTTTGGCGTGTGCCACAAATTTTTAATTCACTTTCTTTTGAAATTATGTCCACAATTGTATTCCTTTTTCACTGCACTGTTTGCACGTATGTGCATATATATATATATGGTTATAGTGGAAAGAGCCTGCCACTTTTGATCCCCAAGAATCGATCATATTACTTTTCCTTATTGTTCTTTTTTGTTTGTTTTATTTCACATTTTTCCTTATTTCTCACTGCACTCAATTAATTAAAGAAAGGTGATTACTTCTTTGTCCTTTTATTTTCATTTGTGGACTCTGATTTAAAATTGATATAAAGTTTGTTCACCACTGTGCACTTTTCGCCTTCTTCTCTGCTCTTATTTTTTTCTACTCCCTCTAGTTTTTTCTTTGTCTTGCCTTGCCTGTGCCGTCGTTTTGATCTTTAACTTTTTCTTTACCCCGTCCATCTATCAACTTCCAGCCTGGAAGTGTCGTCTCTTTCAGTCTGTTGTCTATGGTCTCGTCTATTGTTCTTGGTGTCTAGTTAAATGTCACTCGTGGTGCATTGTTTTGGGCAGGTCTTCTAATTTTTCCTCGCTAATTTTTTTTATTTATTTATAATTGTATTCCTTTTCAGTTAATAAAAGATGGGTTGGGAAGGAGGATGATCGTGGGAACACACACAGGTACGTACACGCTCAAACAAATGGATATTTTAAAGTTTTTATTTTGTTTACAGGTGGCTGGGATCAGACAACAGACACTGGGGTTTCTTTCGACACAGGCGATGGGATTTTTGGGAATTCTACGATCCTAATTATTTCTTTTATTATTTCAGGAATATCTACCGTAACATGATCGACGACGGCTTATGAGTGGTCGCGAGGAAACCAGCCTCTTAAAAAAAATTAAGCCCTTTCCTGAAATAAGGTCATCCTCTCTAAGCCAACAAAGTGTGGCAAGGGCCCACGACCTGAGGTTAAGGGCCTCATGCTCTACCGACTGAGCTAGCCGGGCATCAATTAATAATACTTCACTTAACCTAACCATTAAAATATCACAGATGAGTATACTTAATAATAAAATAAATAAATAAATAAATAAATAATCATCTTCTTCCTAGAACTACAGGAAATAAGCTAGTTCTCTACTAATACTTAACTAATCCAGCAACGGCCTGCTAAAGTGCGTCAAAGATATGCCTTACGTATGAAGGTCCCTTTCAAGAATTTGGGACGGAGTTTAGCATTGTAATTGTCTAGTAAGTTGCTCTGTCGGAAGTTGCGTCTGTAAACTATTTGCCCTACCTTATAGGTCACGTCTCTACTCCTAGTGGTATAAACTTTCGTTCCCTTCTGATTACCCAGCCTAAGGTTGTCAAACACTTTTTATCTCACTAAGTCTTACTTGTCCGCCCTAGTCATGTTGGTAAGCTCAGTATTTGTACTGTCGCCGTTGAGTGTCCCGTCTCCGTCCACAGGAGGTGGCTCTCTATGATGGGATGAGGAAGTTTCTAACGTGTCCAACCTAGCCGCTAATAGGCTGAACTGGTCTCGGCACGTCCCCATCATGGACGCCATCTGGGCCATGTTGCTGTTAATCACATCCAGCATTTCCTTCCGACTGCCTCGAACCGCCGTAGAGAGCATTTCCTGGAACTGACGGTATAAGGGTTCTTCCGTCCGTTGGGTCTGTCTGTCCTTGTCCTTGAGCTGGGAACCGCCAGCTTCGTCTGGCACTCTTACACCGTCTGGATTTCCATCACTCTCTCCCAAGTCTGTACGTCTTGGTCCAACGTCCTGTCGTTGTCTGGGGATGGCTAGTCCCGACGTCTCCTCTTCCCACAAGTGGGAAATGGGCCGTGGTACCTCCTGTCGCGTTTGTCTCTGTATGTCAGGGGGAGTGCGAATGTCTGCCCTTCGGTGCGCCTTGCGTAAACATCTTCTGTTCGTTCCTGGTCCGTCAGTTGGTACAGTCCTTCCCTTACCGCCAGTCTCATGCAGCTTTGCGTCGGTGGTCGGTTCGTCGCTGCCAACTCTCCGGGGTCGTATGCCATTCTTGAAACCGCGCATGTTGTTCGGGGGACTGCTACGGTGCCGGGCTCTTCGAGCTGGTCTTCGTTTTGCCTGTTCATTGCCCTATGTTCTCTATGATCTTTATATTAAATAATTCAATTATCTTTATATATATATATATTTTTTTTTACTTCTAGAATTATTGTATTATTCTCTACTGATATTATGTAATTTCTTCTTGCTGTTATTAATGTATCCTCTTGTGTTGGATTTACGTTTGTGTGTTTGTATTTTTCTTATTTTGTATTATAATAAACTGCCTTCGTGTGTGTGTGCAAAGGTTGGTTCTCCAGTACCATTTCTGGATACCTTAGCTTGACTGGTGAGCGTCTCTTGCAATTGTGACTAACACCGCGGATTTGTAACGAAGTGCGGGGGTCAACTCCACTATCCCTTCCACTGGCTGGCCAGAATATGGATATTGACCGCTCCTGCACGAGCTCAGCTTCTACACTTAGTGTCCATGCCTCACTAAGAGTTGGATTTTGAAACCCTGACTCTCGGGCAGCAGTTGACACTTGGCCTATCCACCAGCTCCGTTCTTTGGCTACACATAACCCTCCGGCTACCGCACTAGATCTTTGGGCCTAGGCCTTCAGTTTATGCACAGCCAAAGAAATTTTGTCGAAAGAAATTTTTTTATTGGAGTTGACAGAAGAATCCTAAACGGACGGACTGGCTACTCTGAGTCCAAGTTGTAACCAGGACGCAAGTTATTATGAAAAAAATAAAAGTTAACGAAGTTAGAATAAATAACGGAATGGAAGAAAATGTTAGAATTATGAGTAAACTAAGTACACAAGTAATTGATGTAGCAAACATTCAAAATAGCACAGGGAATAATATAAACGAAATAATCAATCAAATAAATCACATAAAAAAAGGAAGAAAGGACAATCGAAGAAGATAGGTTATTACGGTCATATCTCAATGATGTCACAAGTAGAGCAAATCAAAAAATCTTGGTATTATAAATCAAAATAGAATGGATTTTAGACAGTCTGTTGTTTATTCAGAATGGTCTACTTCACCCCAGAGTAATTAAACATCTGCAATTGCTAGAAGAACTTAAAAATTTTCACAATGATGATTCTCTTATGTTCGAACCAGTACTAGAAAATGATGCCAAAATTATGAAAGAAGTTGATCTAAAAACATATGTTAAAGATAGGGAAATTATTATACATATTTTAATCCCTATTATAAGACATGAAAATTTTGATTTATACGAAATAGTGGCTGTACCAACATTAGTTGAAAACAAAATTATTTTAATTGAAGTAACAAATAAATTTTTGATAATAAGTAAAAATAAAGAGCAATACACTCTGAGAAAAAATGTTAACGATTGTAAGGAAATAGATGAAACGTTTATATGTAAACCCCAACTACTCAAGACAACACTAGATTTTAAAAATTGTGAAATTAACATTTTTTAAAGAATAAAGCAACAAATTGTATTTTGAAAACTGTAAATCAAGAAATCGAAATGTTCCATTAAATTCAGGAAAATGTGATTATATTTGTAGTAACTGGGAAAACTAATTACCATTATGAATTAAAAAAAAATTGTATTTTTGAAAACCTGAAACCTAGTATTAGAACATTCAGCCAAGGAAAGTCAATATCTGTAAAAGACGAAATTATCACGGATAACCTTGAAGATTGTTGCACAAATGGCAAACTAGAAGAAGCTAAGTTAGATATTTAGATGTTAAATAAAATTAAGGTTAGAGATGCTGAAGAATTAAATGAATTGTCTGTAGTCATCCAGAACCAAAAATATTTTTGGGAACACGATTTGGATCCAATACCTGAGAAAGTAAGAGGACTCTTAGCTGGATCTATCCGGACAATTATGCTCGTATTAATATTTTTCTTCGTCTGGAAGCAGGGATGCAGCAGTGGAGGAAAGGCAACATTTACAATTTTTCATAAATGTTTTAACCGCAACAGTGAAACGCCAAGCATAAGAAGAGCATCTCCGACCACATGTGAAACGTTTATCATGCAATGAGTTGAGCCAAGTTTAAGGATTAAATACCCATAAACCGTTCCCAAAAGCAGCCACCGTCCCTACAGGCAGCCGTGAAAAACAAAATATCTAACTACAGATCGCCGCTCCAGCCAGACGCTGAGATAAGCAAAAATAGACTTAAAGTACAGGTGAATGCAAATTGCACACCTGAGTTCGTCTTTATATTCTAGCAACAAGTAGAAAGAATAAAGCTAATACTGTTACGAAGAATATCCGTCGTTTTTATTGGTCTAAAATCTTCTAATAATAATTAATAATTGTTGGGGCTACAGTCCAGGGCCTAGCTTGCTCATCAACTACTCGTGTTGTACGCGCTACTGTTCTCTCGCGAGTAGAAGGGACCTACAGTTATTTGCCGACTCCGAACGACGAAATTTGAGAAGCTTTCTTAGACAGTTATTGCTCTTTGAGTGTTGTCAGCAGCTCGAAAGAGGTGGTGGCGTGAAAAATTCGAAAAATTGGTGTTGAGCTGGGAATCGAACCGACACCCTTCTGCGTGTGAGCGTCGCACTCTACCCACTACGCAACGGCGACCACGGTCTAAAATCTTCTGCACAGAGTTTATTTGGTTATTTGTGTTTCTTGCCAACGGGAAAGTAATCGAATGAATGCTGACAACGGTAACACTGATTTAGAATTCCCATAATACAATCAGCCCGAGTCGGGTATTCCATAAAAATTTATAAACTACGCTCAGGTGTAACAATATAATTGCATTAATTACAAATTAAATAAATGTACTTATATTATATAATACTATATTATAATATTATATATACTGTTTTTACCATACCATACCAAATTTGAGTCCTGTGTGTCTAACTAACTAATGGACAAATAACATTAGTTTGTTATTTCAATTATTAATTCGGCTTAGAAGGGCCAGAAAATTTGTTAAGGATTGAGAAATTGAATGGAACAAAACGAGAAAGCAAAACTGTACAAAACTGAACTTATTTATTGCAAACGATCTGAACAGATTGATGATCACCGGCAAATAGACCGAGCCACGCTTAGGAAAAATGGGCATGAGCATAAATTGTAAATTTGAGATTGAGAACTTATCTCTGGTTCATATTGTAGCCAAAAATGATTACATTCCAGAAGCAATATGATCATTTACAGAGCTGGTTCATACACATGCTTAACGTGAGTGTTTGGCAAAGAGCAATTAACATAATGAGAAATGCATAACATGATGAGAAAACATAGTATGAGAAGGCATGTTAGAAGACAACAAAAGGAAAAATATATGATTACACATAAAAGAGAAATTCAGAATAGGGTGGTGTTGTCATGTTCGTCCATCAGAGACGCAGGTTACAGGACAATATCTGAGCTCGAGGCTCTCTTCACTAGCCTTCGCTTAAACTTCGAGAAAATCTTTTACGTTATCGCTTTTGATTAAACGCAAAGCACGGCGAATGGGGTAACCGAATTCCAAACGATAGGGGAAAAGCTCTTTTAGAGTGGATAGAGCAGAATGGTATCGGGTTCGGGCTTGATTTACTTGCAACTGATAAACCATCTTTTCCCCGAAGTGGGTCTGGATATGATGTTTACAGATAGTTTGGGATATTCAGCTCCCGAACGAGCTCGGGTAACTGGAGAGATATGTCCATTCGTATCCTTAAAACTTTAACAAGGCACGCTGGCCACGTTTCTGGCAACGAACAGGAATCTGGCAAACGAAGAGGTTGGCGGGTACTTCATACAAATGGACGTCACCATTAAACGAACGATGAAAATGACTATCCCTATAAGGACACCAAGGAATGTTGGCGACGTCTAGTCGCAGATCAAAGTAGTACAGCAATTGCTCCAACAGCGATACAGACTAGCTGTAAACTTGTACTGGGGCAAAAAGATTCGGACTGTACGTAAAAATAGAAATAAAATCTTTCGGAGGAAAGGTTCCAGCGACATCCAAACTGTCCGAGTCAACAGAACGACAGACAACGGCAACTTACTAAGAACAGTAGACATCGATCCAGATGGGGCAGTACTTGACTTGACTTCTTTGTAGTTGAAGACTTCTTTGTAGTTGAAGATCCTCAGGAGATGGTGAAACAAATTTGAGCTGTCTTCCAGGAAGTGTACACGGTCAATAAACCTCTTTGTCTAAATCACGACTTGGAAGATAGAGCCCTGCTTAACCACTTCCAACTATGTACCGAGATAAGTCAATGGCGATCCGAGATACCTGGTTTCACCAGGTTCAGTGACTATCTTCTGGCAAATAATGCCGTCGCCGATTATGGAAACAATTCCATCCTTATTTCAAATTTAATTCACTGAAAAAGAAGAAGTGAGTAGGAATCGATGGGATACCAAATATTGTTCTGCGCCATCTACCCTCTGAGGCAGTAGATGGGTTGCAACAGGGGACATTTGGTTCACCGATCCGTTTCAATATAAAAACTAACTATCTTATTGGATCCATGTTTCATTTAATCGCGTACGCCGATGATCTTATAGCGTACAGATCAGGCCAAAAAATTGAAATGATTAATAACTTGTTGCAGCATGACTTCGACGAAACTCAGCGATTTTGGGAAGACTGGAAGTTGAAAACCAACTTCCGAAACTACGAAACTATTCTCTTAAGAACGCCGCTATCCAGGGCCTCAAGGTACACGACAAAAAACTGGTGCAAGCTCGGCATATTTTACCCGAGGGGCCAGCCGTTAGCTGTGCGAAATGTAGTTAGTTATCTTGGCATTTGGCTGGACAAGTATATGTACTGCGGTAAGCATGCAGACACAGCTCTGACAAAAGCTAAGAAAGCCTTTGCTGCGGCAAGTTGGTTGTTTCACAGCAACCAACTTGATACCAAAGTAAAGGTGATCTGCTACCTGGCAGTCATACGGCCAATTATGGTGTACGGTGTCCCATTATTGTTCAATGGAACAACAAGAAAAGATGAGGGGGTTTGAGAGGCAATGTCTCCGAGCCTGCCTCCGGTTGTATCGAACACCTGAATCCGATCTCAAGAAATTCTATCCCTATGATATTTTATATAACGAGGCGAATCCAGTTAGGATAGATAACTTCATTATTAAGCTTACTCGAAGGCACATTCCACGAGCGATGACTTCAAGGAACAGTCTGATCTTTGGGGCGCATGACCCCAACTTCATGTACCATGAAAAGGTGCGTCTGAACAGATTCATACCTCCTGAAGCGTTTCTCCTTTTAGACTCCAAAAGGCCTGATTCAGAACACAGAAGTATATCCTATCATCTTCCATGTAGTATGATGAACAGTGGATAGGTGACTACAATACGAACCGGACGTCGCTCGTAGAAATGAAGAACTTCGTCGGTTCAGTAGTTCGAGATATGGCACAGTCAATCAGAGAACGACATTTCTACTGCTGCACAAAAACCAGCTCGCGCCACCGAGTGAAACTGGACAGTATTAAATTTAAAGTTTCTCTTCTGCCCAACTGACAAGGTAGAAAAATAGTATACACAAGTAAAAATTTAATCAAGTTTGAATTTAAGAAAGTACATGCTAAGCTTAGGCTATAGAAGCAACGGACACTAGTTTCATTACCTTTCTTGGGAAAAAACAAAATAAGTTTTTGTATCTTAAAAAAATCAATGCACACACTATACCCAAAGGCAATTTTTAAATAACATATGATCAGTAAATTAGATTTAAAAACTATTGTTAAGATAAATGTAAGCTAGTTTTAAGTATTTTTGATATTCAAAATATATTTTCAATAAAATATGCAAACAAAAAGGAAACTGGGACTTGGGGACTGGGGGGGGGGGCATAGGCCTATGCACGCGAGGTAACGTCGTTGATTGCGCTCAACATGGCGAGCTGCCAAGGCAATCCTCGTTAGTGCACAGGTCAAGTTGACATACAGCCTCCACGTGGCGCCCCCTGGATAGCCATCACAACACCCGTTGTATGGTGAACTAATGCATGCAGCGACCCCCTCTGCCCGAGGATTTAAATAATGAGCCTGGCCTACCAGTCCGTGGGTTGTGCGTGAGGGTAACTTCCTCACCACGTAAAAACCAGAAGTTCAGAGACAACAACATGCCTCGGATAAGGACGGATCAACTGTTGACGACCCCAGCAAACGTTTAAAGGACAAAGATTTTCGGTTTTGCACGTGGAATGTGAGATCCCTTAACAGGCCACGTGCAGCCGAGCAACTTGCGGAGGCCCTTGACAGCTACAAAGCTGACATAACCGCCATCCAGGAAGTGCGATGGGATGGGCCTGGCATAAAAGTGATGAAGAACTGCGATATCTACTACAGCAATTGCTATAGAGAGAGAAGGCAGCGCTTATTCGGATGCGGATTTGTTGTTCGAGGCAGACTTAGGCAAAAAGTCTTGAGCTACGACCCAGTCAGCGAGCGCCTCATGACAATCCGCATCAAGGCTAAATTCGGGAACATCAGCCTAATATGCGCTCACGCCCCGACAGAGGAGAAGGATGACTTCTATGATCTCCTAGAAAGAACACACGATCGATGCCCCAGCTATGACACCAAGATCGTTCCAGGAGATTTCAACACTCAGCTGGGAAAGGAGAACATCTTTGCTGGAGTCATCGGTAAACACAGCCTGCACGACAACACATCCGGAAACGGACTCAGGCTGTTGGACTTCGCCTCGGGGCGAAACCTCTCTGTGGCTAGCACGCGGTTCCCACACCTGAACATTCACAAAGGAACCTGGCGATCTCCTGATCAATCAACCGTCAACCAGATTGATCACGTTGCGATCAACGTCAGACACTCCTCCAGTATTCTCGATGTCCGAACCTTCCGAGGTGCAAACATTGACTCGGATCATCACCTTGTTGTAGCCAAGGTAAGAACCCGGATATCGAGAGAGCAACGGAGTCGAGAAAGGCCAAATTGTGTAGGATGACGATGGAGAACTCTCGCTGCTCCGTCAAGGTCGGTACCGAACTCACCGAGATCTTCAATGTCAAAAAAGGTTTTAGACAAGGTGACGCCCTGTCATGTGACTTCTTTAACACCATCCTCGAAAAGATCGTGCGTAACTCACAAGTCAACACCAGAGGCACGATCTTCCAGAAGTCAGTTCAACTGTTAGCTTACGCTGATGAAATTGACGTGATTGGACGAACACAGCGAGCCGTCAATGAGGCGTTTGCTGGCACTGAAGCGGAAGCGGCTACAATGGGTCTTGCAGTAAATGAGGGCAAAACGAAGTACATGCTGTCATCAAGGAAGGACACACAACATCGACGTCTCGGACGGAGCGTCACACTAGGCAGCAGAAACTTCGAGGTAGTTAAGGACTTCGTCTACCTCGGCTCCGCGGTAAATAGGGACAACAACATCAGTACCGAAATCAAACGCAGAATCACTCTTGCCAACCGCTGTTTCTTTGGGCTCAAGAGGCAATTGAGTAATAAAGCCCTCTCTCGAAGGACTAAACTAGCTTTATATAATAGCTTGATCATCCCCGTCCTACTATATGGCGCAGAATCTTGGACGTTAGCAAAGGCGGATGAGGAAGCCCTTAGTCTTTTCGAGAGAAAAGTTTTGCTTGCGATTTTTGGTCCTGTTTGCGTTGATGGCATCTGGAGGAGAAGATTTAATCACGAACTCTATAGGCTGTACAGCGACATGCGCCTGGTTAAGCGTCTACGGATACAACGCTTAAGATGGCTAGGCCATGTAGAGCGTATGGACACCACTGCTCCGGCCCGAAAAGTCTTTGAATCCGAGCCATTGGGACAACGCAACAGAGGACGACCTAGACTGAAGTGGCGCACACAAGTGGAGAAGGACCACAACCAACTTGGAGTGCGCAACTGGAGACAGCTGGCGAAAGATCGTGCTGGCTGGAGAGGCATGTTGGTTGAGGCCCAGGTCCACCCCGGACTGTAGCGCCAAAAGAAGAAGAAGAAGAAGAGGTGCAACGGAGACACGCACCTGTGTTTTTACATTACAGCGGGCTCATTGTACTCTTTGTACATATTTCAATCTGTATTTTAATAGAATAGAACTGACTATTTTCTTTTTGGATTCTCTTTGGATTATTTTCGGTTGTTTGTTGATTGTTTTGTTGTATTTCTACGCGGCAATAACTTAAACGAAACGACGGAAATACTGGTGACAAAATCCCATCAAAAACACCCACCCGACTTTCGCCTGTGAGGCAATCGTTTCTTACACATTTATATTTTTTTTGCTACAAGTACGAGTGGTAACAATATTCGATATCAAAACAATTTTCTTCCCTCAGCATTTCTGAGTCTAATTAGATATAATATATATGCGCCTTCTGAATTGAAGATAGTCTTTTCTTTGGGTCTGAAGTTTCAAGTTCTTGGTTAATGGTAGTTGTGAACTTGATCAGTGGATTTTATATGAGATAACAGATAATTTAGATTAAGTCCATTGCTGATATCTTGTTCATATCTGAGCCAAGAGACTTAAGAGCCAAGATTATTTAATGAATACGGAGAACAACATATGTTGGGTATGTTAGTAATAAACAAATCCATTTTTTATGGGTTATCTCTAGTAGACAATGGAATAAAAGTTTAATTTTATAGATAAAGAATAACAAAAGTTGGTTGCAATTGAGTTTTTCGGAATAGAGCCCCATACATGTGCTCCTAAACAACCACAAAAGCGTGGGAGGTCTTACAGCTGGCTGATTGCGTCTTTCTAAGTTCAATGTTGGTGGTGGTTGACTGTTTCTCAACAGTTAAAGTGGTGGGTTTGGATGATGATAAAATTTATATTTATTCTTTTGGCGCAAAAGCTTTGAACATGACTGATGATTGATATAGGTTTCATATCAATACATATAATTTATTAGACTTTGAAAGGGTTGATAGTAGTTTATTTTATTAATGTCTAGATTAATTTTGAATTTTAGAATTTAGCCACAATTATAAGGATCTGGTCATCTTCTGGGTCTTTTCTAAAATATTTAAGGGAAGTTTTTAATTCAATATCTCACCGCAGACTGCACACACTCGACTGTATACGTAGAAGGAGTGAAAATCTATAGGATAACCGTTTAAGAATAGATAATGAATAAATCCTATGATCCCCCATTAAAATAACTAATTTTACTATTATCCACCATACGAGACAATTTAATGTACGAGCAGCTCATTATTTTAATTCATAAAACTTATCGCTATTATCCAATAACCGGTTGCAAACTGATTCACATTGGGAGCTAAAGAGAAATTACACAAATTCCCATTACATATGGCTTATACCTTCAAGAACATTAGAGCCTTGAAAAGCGATATAATATACCTTATATTGTCATAAACAATTTAACACAATCGTTTATTGACTTGCTATATTTAAGTACACCAAATGTATCCCCTCTGGAAATATTGATGTGTGCCCTTTTTTTTATATCATTTGAATAAAAATCATCACGTTCTGCCTTCATCAACTGTGCTTTACCTGTCTTCATACTGATTATTGCACGACTAAATGTGGATAAAAGTATTGGTGCAATACATACAAAAAACGAGAGTTTAGCACCTCCTCCTGATTCTATTCTCAAATATTACACAAAGTGAAGTCACACTATTTAATTGTTTTCCGGACTATCAATTTCACGTCGGGATATTGAAGAGCAACGAAGTCTGCCACCTAAATTTTTGCTAACCTCCTTTGGCAATATGTTAGCTTTCTGAGGTCAGCACCAAGCAATTAGGTTTTTATTAGACTACGATTCACAGTGTCCTTTCTTTTGGAAAAGTACACAGAATGGCTTGGATTGAGCCATTAGAAAGCAGGTGTACTTTTCAAAATAATGGAACATCAAACGTAAGGAAACCATACCAGTTGAAGTATTTACTTAATCATAGTAATTAAGAAATAACATAATCTTCAAACTTTATATTTATCAGATCCTTTTTAAAGCATCTTATCGCATTATAGTATAGTAAATTTTGCCGTTATTAACCAAAGGCTTATAGTGAAATGCATTTATTCCATTAAGGAATCAACCTTCTCAGCTTCATTGGCCATTAATCGGTTAAGGACAGCGGAAAAAAAATCGAAGGAATTTAAACACTCGTCTTTGTTGTAGAAAATACGGCCATGAGTTTTTTTTTATGAGAGAAGCGCAGGCTATCCGTTTGGAAATTAACAATGAAAATGGTTTCCTCCATCCAGATTTGGTGAACCTGGAGGATTAAATTTCCATAGAATAGTCGGCGTCACAAAATATTCTAGTACTTTATAAATGTTGACGGTTTTAATGATTTCTACAACAGCCTCTATGCACTAATAAATTGTGCACCTCTATCGCCATATATAACATTGGGAAAAATACGACGGCTTATGATTTCGTTAATACAGAGTATAAAGGAATCCGCATCTAGCGTAGCATTCATCTGAGTACACTTGTGAGACTCTGCCCAAGACCCAGTGGCTTGGTAGGATGTTATCATGACAAACGATCACGATATCACCAACCTGGGTGTTGTGCTGCCGTCGCTGCCATTTACTTCTCAACTGCAATATCACCAAGTACTTTTCACACCAACGTTGCCAGCGAAGCTGGTGTATGTATCTGTGCAACCGTTTGACGTGGATGGTAGGGATACTATCGACTTTCTTCATCCATAGTGCAATAAGCAGAGTGCCTATAATAAAGTTCCCAGGCATTAAAGCCAATTTATGATCCAGATCATCGTACCATCAGTTTAGTGTGATCGACCAACAATTTAGGCAAACCTCAATGCACGCAACAAATGTCTCAAATTGACTGCACTAAAGACGGAACACCTACCAAATAAACGATTTTGTCTCTTGATTGGCTATACCTTGTTGGTTGTGTGCGTTGTGACTTTATTAAGGGACTTTGACCTTGGTAGGTTGGGTCTACTGCATGGAGTTTTTTAATAAAAGCATTGCCCTGTTCCAGTCAAATGGGTGTTAGCAAGGCCTTTTCAATTTACTCAGGACTGACAATGGATCCCAGAGGATCCATACGCCAGAATACGAAGCTGCAGTGAACTAAATCGCTCGATA
This sequence comes from Eristalinus aeneus, assembly GCA_955652365.1. Classification (NCBI taxonomy): domain Eukaryota; kingdom Metazoa; phylum Arthropoda; class Insecta; order Diptera; family Syrphidae; genus Eristalinus; species Eristalinus aeneus. Next base: position 47,631,654 of record OY019130.1, read on the forward strand.
ATGTCGAACTGTCTCTTTTTCGTGTTACCGCCACCAGAGATGTCGTTTCTTTATTCTGCATTATAACGAGCTCATCCGAGCTAATCTGCGCCGCTTTCTACAAACAAAGTCCTCCCGGCAGTAGCAACCCCGGGTCATGCCACCACAGCTGATGTTGTAGGAGTGACGGTGCTCCTACCGCGCAGGTAGCGCAATCAACTAAATTTTCTTCTGTACGAAAATTAACGCATCTGTCGGGTAATGTGAATCTTTATATTTCACGATTAAAAACATATGGTCTTAGGGGCTGTTGGGGGTAGCCAGCTCAGAACAACCACCGAATCAGAGCATAGATATAACGAACGTTTTCAAATAAATTTGCCAGGAGATGCGCTGCTTAGAATTTCAATCGAGGTATGATGGAGCGCTTTAAGGAAGCCACTCAAGTGCGAGCTATTTTTTTTGTTTTTTTTTTATTCATTATTTGTTTTACTTGCATGCTAGACAAAAAGACTTAAACTATCTTAATTATATAATCTGTTGATCTTAACTCTAACTGACTGACTCTAAACAAGTGCGCTAAGCTATTCTAAAATAATAAATGTTTTCTTCACCTTTCAGCTTCCTTATTAAATCCAAAAACTTGGGATAACAAATAAGTAACTTAACCTAACCTTAGATTAAGACTAAAAGCTAACTTAAGACTAAAAGTAAAACCTAATTATAATAAATTACGTCTAAGCTTAAAATTACTAACTACTACTACTAAAATGTACACATAGTCTTTACCATGTCCGTAACATGATACGGATGCGTGCACCAGGACGTATGTATTATTTATATGCTTAACATATACATTTAATACGCCGTGGTGCATCTTTTTTTCTTGTTTTGTATTTTTTGGTTTTTTTTTTATTTTTATTTTTTTTTATATTTTTTGTTATTATTATTATTTTTTATAAATGTCTTAATCTACCCTAACCTATGTAAGTTGGCCCTAGTTACTGACTCAACTATCCTTGCTTTTACTTTAAAAAGTTAGTGGCCTCGAGGGCTGATTCTGGTGTAATCACCAGTAGAACTGCCGTCCTTTGTCTGTTGCTGCTCTATCGCGGGCAGAAATCGCTCTACTGAACCGTAGGGGATCTTCGTGGCTGCAAGCGACGTCCGGCTCGTATTGGAGTTGCCTTTCTATTGTTCGGCGAGCGACGTGGAAGATGATGGGGCAGCCTTCCCTATCTTGTATTAGGCCTTTCGAATCCAGATAAAGGAAAGCTTCAGGTGGAATGAAGCCGTTAAGACGTACCCTTTCATTGTACTTTTCATTTAGGTAGTAAGCCCCAAAGATCAGACTGTTGGTTGAAGTCAGGGCTCGAGCAGTGTCACTCCGAATCAACTTAATAATAAAATTATCTTTCCTTATAAGTTTTGCCTCGTTATACAGGACCTCGTTGTTCGTTGTTCGATATAAACGAAGACAGGCCCGAAGGCACCGCCCCTCGAACACCCTCATCTTTTCCATTTGGGAAGGACTCACGTTGAACCACTCAGGACAACCATATACCATGATTGGCCGGATAAGGGCCATGTAGCAGATTAACTTCAATCTGGTGTCAAGTTGACTGCTGTAAACCAGCCCTCTTGCCATAGCGAAGGCATTCTTAGCCTTGGTCAGAGCTGTGTCTACATGGATACCACCATACAGGAACTGGTCCAACCAGATGCCAAGATATCTGACTACATTTTTCACGGTCAATGGTTGTCCCAGTGGGTCATCTATGCTGAACTTTCGCCAGTTCATTTTCGTGTCCCTTTAGGCTCTGGACAGCGGGGCTCTGAAAAGAATAGTTTCACACTTCTGGTAGTTGATTTTCAGTCGTCGCAAAATCTTTGAATCGTATCGAAGTCACTCTGCAACAAACCGTTTATTTCTTCTACCTTCGGACCTAATCTGTACACGATTAGATCATCGGCAAACGCTATTATGCTAGGCATAGAACCTATAAGATCGCTAATGAATATAGTGAACAAGATCGGCGAACCCACCGCCGCTTGTTGCAACCCATTTTTTATACGGAATACTGTAGTGGAAATTTCGTTGCCATTTTTCACAACGAACTTCCTACCTATTACCATGTCATAGATCATATAAAGCAATGTTTTATGAATGCCGAGCCTGACTAACTTAAGGAAAAGGCCTTCTAACCATACGGTGTCGAATGCTTTTTCCATGTCAATCAGGCAGGCGCCTGTGCATTGTGTTTTGTTTCTATTCCACTGAATGTCGAAAACCAATTTAGACGCGGCATGAATGGTGTCGTGCCCCGCCCTGAAGCCAAATTGGTTTTCCGGTATTAATTGTTTTTCCTCAACCCATTCTTTTAGAACTTTAATGACTATCTTCTCAAATACCTTGCTAATACACGGAAGAAGACTTATAGTACGGATATTCGCTGGGATCGAGGTATACCCCGTTTCGGAATGGGCTGTACCACAGCTGTTTTCCAATGCACCGGGTAATATGCATTACTCAGCGCATTGTTGAACAGAGTTGTGTATACGTCCACCGCCTCAGAGGGTAAATGGCGCAGAACAATATTTTTTATCCCATCGTTCCCACTGATTTCTTCTTTTTCAGTGAGTTGAGGATACCTTGGAGTTCGTCTTTTGAAATAAGGATAAAGTAAGTAAGTTTGCGGTGTCTGTTGTTCTGTCTAGTCGAACGCTCTGAATGTCATTATGATCTTTCCTCCGAAAAATTTTATTTACTTGCGGGAACATGCTCGGGTTATTGGATCTTACAGCCAGAATCTTATTGCCCCAATGCAAGCGTACAGCTAGTCTGTAATTATGTTTGATTAACTGTTGGAGTACTTTAATCTGTGACTTCAGAGATTCGCTCCGCATCCTGTGGATCTGTAAATCTCCTATACAAGAGTTTAAGTCTTGACAGGAGTCTACTTTTTTGCACGTGAAGTGCATCGATGGCAGCATTCCGATAAATGTTCCCATCATCAGTTTGTGCTACCTTCGGAACAGTTTCGTCCATTGTTTGTTTAATGACTTCGTCCATTTGTGTGAGGTACCCATCAACCTCTTCGTTCGTTAGGTTTCTGTTCGTAGGAGGATTGATCGCACTCGAACTTATTTCTCTGGCTAAGGCTCTAGTAAAACGTGGCCAGCGCGCCTTATTGTAATTATAAGAATGCGTATGGACGTATTCATCTAGTTCGTCTAGCTCGTTCGGGAGCTGTATTACTGCGGCGAGGCCACAGTGATCACTGTGGTACTCGACCGTGCTTAAACAGTTCCTTGTGTGTTGTCGTTCCACGTTTAGTATCGGTAGTCGTCTGTCGAGTATCATCACATCCTGAACTCGATATTGTTCTGCTCCATCCAATCTAAGAGAGCGCATCCTCTCTCATTCGGAACCGTGTTACGTCATTCACCATGTTTGGCGTTCAAATCTCCGGCTAAGATGTAGTAATTTTCTTCCGAATTAAAGTGGAGACTAGAGAAGAGAGCCTCGAGCTCCAAAAGACAGTTTGGGTCTTGTGGTTTTGATGCATAGGCAGCGATGATAAACATCTTCTTTCCACTTTGGAGAAAGATGCGTGCGATCGCTACTTCTAGCACACTAAATCTACGCACCTCGTTGCTATATATGACCTTATGATAAATGTTACTTTTAATTAAGAGGGTGACCCCGCCACCTCTAGTGGATTGGGGTCGGTCTTTTCTAATTATCTGGTAATTTTTGTACCTAAGTTTGCGCGTCTGGTTAAGATTAGTTTCGCTTACCATCAGCACATCAGGTTTATGAGTTTGCAACAAATTAGAGAGCGATTGTTTTCGTTCGATCCTTATCAGCGAATTTACATTCACTGCAAGGATCTTAAGGGTTGTTACCTCGCGTGAGCCCATTATATCTGAGCGCGCTTGCTTGCAGGCAGCTGAGAGAAGAGGAAATCTACTCTAGCCGTCTGCGTAAGGAAACTGGTCTGTAGTTCGACCATCTGTTTCTGCAAGGGAATCATCTGCGCCTACAGTGACTGGATGGAAGACATAACATCCCTTATTGAGGGCTCTGCTTCTGGTTGCCTGGTCATTGGAGCCGGGGCAACCTTCGGCACTGTTCGTTGTGCCGGTTCCCTCCCTGACACCATTAGGGCGTAAGAGATACTCGGCGTAACGGTGGTAGCTACAACTCGGACTAATGGCCTGGCTTCTACCTTTTTGTTTATCCTTGCATCTTTCACATTTTGCAGAGTACACATTTTAGGAGCGACTTGTCCTCGACTTCTTCGGTTCCTAAAGGGCATTCCCCTTTGTTGTGGCTGAATGTGCATCGTGCGCAGCGGAACTCCATATTAAAGTTCTCCGCGGCGTGCCCCAGCCTTCTGCACTTCGCACATTGAAGTACGTGGTCAGACTTGTTTAATTTTTCCCACTTTACACTCAGACCACCTACGAATCGAATTTTTCTTGGGCTATCAATTTTGGTGCCATGAGTTACCTATACTAAGAAAAAGGGGAGCGCCTTCTTCTTCACTTTTGCTGCCGCAGTTATGAAGGGCTTAACCCCTACAAACTGGACCTCGTCGCTTTCGACTTGGCGCAGCTTGTCGATTATAACCTTCGGGTCAGTATAGGGATTAACACCCTTGAGGAGCACTGACTGTGGCCTTTCTTCTCTAGGGTTGTACGTATAGAAATCAGCGTTCGATGCCGCTAACTTCTCTTTCATTCATCTAAAGCCTTCCATAGTTAAAGAGTGGACGGTATAACTTAAGGTTGTTTTATATTTAATATAATATATATTCCTATCTAGAGCCAACTCACACAGTTTTTCAAGTTGATCCGTCTCAACGCCGAAGACGTTTATAGGTGGACATCGTACCTTAGGTTTCTGCTGTTGTTGTTGCTGCTGCTTCTGTTGTCGTTGTTGCTGCTGCTTCTGCTGTTGTTGCTGATATTGCTGCTGCTTCTGCTCAGTCCGCTGTTTGAAGTGTTGTTTTCGATGTTGTTCCTTCGGCTGTTGTCGTTCGATTGCACTAAGTGTTGTGGAACGAGTCCGTTGTTTTTTCCGCTGCTGAATTTTCTGGAGTTTTTGTGCTGCCGCCGAAGTAGATGGCTGCTCCTCTTCAGCAAGAGGCAGTTTCTTCTTACGATTTATAATCTCCAAAAGTTCCCGTTGTTGATCTCTTTATTCCGCCTCTATTTCGGCCGCTTTTCTGGCAACGGACTGTTCGTAGAGGAATTTAATGTGGGCATCAAGCTTCGCCCTTTCCTCATCCAGCCTCTTTAATTTTGATTTCTCTTCACTTATTTCTTCTGCCTCATCATCGGCGTCAGAAGTGGCGAGAATTTGGAAGGAATTATCACTTCCTTTATACGAATATCGACATTCGTTGCCCTCCGATTCACATTGGAGAGCTTCTAATGCGATAACTGCGGCTTTTGTTGTTGCAACGGCTGCACCTTTTGTTGATGCTACTGTTGGAGCAATTGCTTTCGCTGCTTTTACAGCCTCTTCATCTGTTGTTGCTGTTCGTTGTTTCACCAAATTTGAATGCGGTTGCCCTCTCCTTCTCCTTTTTTTCGTCTCGCCGGTCAGGTAACTAGTAGGACTAGCATCACGAACACTTCCATCACTTGTTTGGTGGCCTGATGCCCCAGCCACCGGTGTTCTGAAGTCACCCGATTTGCTGCGCTCAGGCCTTTCATCACTTTCCATGTTTTTTTTTGTTTATTTTTTTTCTCACACTTAGTGTTTTCTCTTTTAGTAATTATAAAATAAATAATAAAAAAAAATAGTTTAGAATTTGCGCCCTTGGGATTCGAACCCGCGCTCCAACGAGTCCCCACCACCGAACTGTACCACTAGACTATTGGTTCACTTGACGATGATTGTTTTTTTACACACTTCACAAACTCTGATATTTTTGTGAAGCCGAAACACGTCTGTAGCACACGGAGGTCTGTGAACGACTCAACTCAAGTGCGAGCTATTAGAAATGATACGGTTAACCGTCTACAAGGGGCAATCGTGCTCATGTAGATCGCGGCTGCATAAGCACGCGGGCGGAGTCACGAAATCTATGATTTGTGATAACCACATTGTAGTGCATATCCAAACATCTGGGCGCTCGGTATTGGGTAACGGTATGGAGAGTTTTGCGGAACTGTGTCCATACCTTCCCAAGGTTTTCTGAAAGGGGAGTCTCCTAAGGGATACCAGTGAGCCTAAGTATCTGAATAAAGATTTTGCCAGTAATGACCACAGGTGCCAGACGCCCAAATCGTAAAATCGGGCAACTTGGCTCAGCACCCGTCGTTGGGCTGGTACTATGGGTTGTTTTTCCATTCCGATCTTGAAAAACAGTTCATCAGTCATGGACCCCCAACGAAGGGTAAAGGGCCGTCTCCATTGATATGTCGATACCAAGTTCTGGGGAAGGAGAAACATTATGAACTAAGTAACGACTAACCTCGTAACGGTTGGAGTTCCTTTTCCACAGCTTGAAGCATCCCATAGACAATTTTGTGTCGGTATGTATTTGTTTTCTGCAGGTTATAATCGCTCTTGCTCATTTTGATCATTGTCTCTTTCTATGGTGTGGTGGTAATCTACACGTAGCGCTACTGGTAGACAGCAATGTAAGATGGATTTGAGCATCACAAAATAATGATGTGATGTGGAACTTGTAAGGCAGTGAGAGTACTATTGCACGCTGTAATTGTGATCTCTGACACCCTTAATAAGCCATAAGCTGCTGATGTTTCTTCATAATTTTTTTAAATTTACGACTTCCTTAATATTTCCATCTGACTTCATTCCTGGTTTATTACATTAAACTTATTTAAAACAACACATCGCTGTTTTCAGAGATATTTATGTTTGCATAAAAAGTGAACTCAGCAACATGTTCGTTGTCGTTAGACTACAAATCGTGTAGATATAGTTTTCGGAACTCTGAGAACAATACTTTTGGCCACCATGTGGGTAGAGTGCGAGGCTCACATGCCGAAAGGTCTAGGTTCGATTTCCGGCTGATCACCTCGAATTTTTCACGGCACCACCTCTTTCGAGCTGCTAACAACACTCAAAGAGCAATAACTGGATTCGGCAAAAATCTGTTGGACCCTTCTACTCATGAGAGAACAGTAGCACGCACAACACGAGTAGTTGATGACCAAGCTAGGCCCTGGTTCATCTATGAACTGTCGTGCCCGCAATTATTATTCTATTAAAAGTTATCACGATACTTATTCTATTAAAAGTTATCACGTTCTGCCTTTATCAACTGTGCTTCAACTGTCTTCATGCTCATTGTTGCGCGGCTGGATGCCAATCAAAGTATTGGTGTAAGAAATAATTGCAATCGAAACTTTTACAGGAACTCAAGTCCTGCTATTTCATTGTGTTCGGGAGAACTACTTTTACGCAGGGATATGAATGAAAATTTTTTCAGTAAAAAACCAAATCTGCTACCCACTTTCGCCAACCTCCATCGGAAATATGTTACCTTTAAAAGGAAAGTATCTACCAGCTAGGTTTTTTAGAAACGTTTATGGAATCAAATGCTGTTTGGGAAATTATGTATCGAGAAGTGATTTCCTATGGTCCAAAATCTTTGGAACTTACTTTCTCAGGAACATAAAATAGCGCCATTAAGGGCGGTTAAGGACTAATGAAAGTAAATTTTCGTCTATTTCGCACAAAAGAGTATTTTTGATGTGGGACTTCGTACAGTTTTTTCTTCTTTTTATACATTTGCTTCTGTGGTTCTTTTAAATATAGTCATTGGTTTCCTAATCGTTGACTCAAAATATAGAAACTATAATATACATAATGTAAAAATATTGTATTGCCATAATTGACAGCAGGGGTTTGTTAACTAAAATTACGTAGTTCATTATTACGTAGTTAATTATATTTAAAAAAAAAACATTTCAGTTTCTTCTTCTTATCCTTTTGCATTTCGTTCTCTATTTCGCCCAGTTGCCTTAGTTTAAAAACTTTCTTCACATAATATTTCTTCACAAACACTCGGGTCCTTAAAGCTATGAAAGAATTGTACCGTACCTAGGGTGGAGATTGTGCCACTGAGCATACAAAGATTATCGTTACGAATATTAATCACCTGACGAGTGTAGGGAGTAGAACATGGGGGATGATGGGATATTTCTTTTATCATCCCTATAAAATCTGAGAAAAAAATCGGTTCGGGCCCACTTAGGTGCACCTTCTCGCGGTATGTTTGCGTAGTAAGCCCCAACTTCAGACTTCTAAGAGGAGTCAAGGTATTGTGACATTTTATTAACGAAATTATCTATTCTGAATACATTTTTAAGGTCTCGTTGTAAACGAATTCATGTGGTCGATGCAATATACAAAGCCCGAGTTCATAAAATGTATAAACTACGCTCAGGTGTAATAATATAATTGCATAAATTACAAATTAAAGAAATATACTTACATTATATAATATAATATTATAATATTATATATATTTGATTTGTGGTCGCCGTGGCGTAGTGGGTAGAGTGTGACGCTCACACGCCGAAGGGAGCTCAACACCAATTTTTCGAATTTTTCACGGCACCACCTCTCTTGAGCTGCTGACAACACTCAAAGAGTAATAACTGTGTAAGAAAGCTTCTCAAATTTCGCCGTTCGGAGTCGGCAAAAAACTGTAGGTCCCTTCTACTCGTGAGAGAACAGTAGCGCGCACCACACGAGTAGTTGATGAGCACGCTAGGCCTTGGTCAACCTTTGGACTGTAGCGCCAACAATTACTATTATTATATATTTGATTTACCATACCATACCAAATTTGAGTCCTGTGTGTCGCTTATTTATCCATTAGTTTGTTTTTCCAATTATTAATTCGGCTTAGAAGGACCAGAAAATTTGTTGAGGATTGAGAAATTGAATGGAACAAAACGAGAAAGTAAAACTGTACAAAACTGAACTTATTTATTGCAAACGATCTGAACAGATTGATGGTCACCGGCAAATAGACCGAGCCACGCTTAGGAAAAATGGCATGAGCATAAATTGTAACCTTGAAATTGAGAAGTTATCTCTATTACATATTGTAGCCAAAAATGATTGTATTCGAGAATTAATATGATCGTTAACAGGGCTGGTTCATACATATGCTTAACATGAGTGTTGGGCAAAGAGCAATTAACATAATGAGAAATGCATAACATGATGAGAAAACATAGCATGAGAAGGCATGTTAGAAGATAACAAAAGGAAAAATATATGATTACACATAAAAGAGAAATTCAGAATAGGGTGGTGTTGTCATGTTCGTCCATCAGAGTTGCAGGTTACAAGACAATATCTGAGCTCGAGGCTCTCTTCACTAGCCTTCGCTTAAACTTCGAGAAAATCTTTTACGTTATCGCTTTTGATTAAACGCAAAGCACGGCGAATGGGGTAACCGAATTCCAAACGAAAGAGTAAAAGCTCTTTTAGAGTGGATAGAGCAGAATGGTATCGGGTTCGGGTTTGATTTACTTGCAACTGATAAACCATATTTTCCCCGAAGTGGGTCTGGATGTGATGTCTACAGATAGCTTGGGATATTCAGCTCCCGAACAAGCTGGAGTAACTGGAGAGATATGTCCACTCGTATCCTTATAACTATAACAAGGCACTTTGGCCACGTTTCTGCCAACGAACAGAAATCTTTCAAACGAAGAGGTTGACGGGTACTTCATACAAATGGACGTCACCATTAAACGAACGATGAAAATGACTATCCCTATAAGGACACCAAGGAATGTTGGCGACGTCTAGTCGCAGATCAAAGTAGTACAGCAATTGCTCCAACAGCGATACAGACTAGCTGTAAACTTGTACTGGGGCAAAAAGATTCGGACTGTACGTAAAAATAGAAATAAAATCTTTCGGAGGAAAGGTTCCAGCGACATCCAAACTGTCCGAGTCAACAGAACGACAGACAACGGCAACTTACTAAGAACAGTAGACATCGATCCAGATGGGGCAGTACTTGACTTGACTTCTTTGTAGTTGAAGACTTCTTTGTAGTTGAAGATCCTCAGGAGATGGTGAAACAAATTTGAGCTGTCTTCCAGGAAGTGTACACGGTCAATAAACCTCTTTGTCTAAATCACGACTTGGAAGATAGAGCCCTGCTTAACCACTTCCAACTATGTACCGAGATAAGTCAATGGCGATCCGAGATACCTGGTTTCACCAGGTTCAGTGACTATCTTCTGGCAAATAATGCCGTCGCCGATTATGGAAAAAATTCCATCCTTATTTCAAATTTAATTCACTGAAAAAGAAGAAGTGAGTAGGAATCGATGGGATACCAAATATTGTTCTGCGCCATCTACCCTCTGAGGCAGTAGATGGGTTGCAACAGGGGACATTTGGTTCACCGATCCGTTTCAATATAAAAACTAACTATCTTATTGGATCCATGTTTCATTTAATCGCGTACGCCGATGATCTTATAGCGTACAGATCAGGCCAAAAAATTGAAATGATTAATAACTTGTTGCAGCATGACTTCGACGAAACTCAGCGATTTTGGGAAGACTGGAAGTTGAAAACCAACTTCCGAAACTACGAAACTATTCTCTTAAGAACGCCGCTATCCAGGGCCTCAAGGTACACGACAAAAAACTGGTGCAAGCTCGGCATATTTTACCCGAGGGGCCAGCCGATAGCTGTGCGAAATGTAGTTAGTTATCTTGGCATTTGGCTGGACTAGTATTTGTACTGCGGTAAGCATGCAGATATAGCTCTGGCAAAAGCTAAGAAAGCCTTTGCTGCGGCAAGTTGGTCGTTTTACAGCAACTTGATACCAGAGTAAAGGTGATCTGCTACATGGCCCTCATACAGCCAATCATGGTGTACGGTGTCCCAGTATTGTTCAATCTGAATTCGCCCCAGATAGAAAAGATGAGGGTGTTTGAGGGGCAATGTCTCCGAGCCTGCCTCCGGTTGTATCGAACACCTGAATCCGATTAGGCAAATCCAGTTAGGACAGATAATTTCATTATTAAGCTTACTCGAAGGCCCATTGCACGAGCGATGACTTCAATAGCCTAATCTTTGGGGCGCATGGCCCCAACTTCATGTACCATGAGAAGGTGTGTCTGAACGGATTCATACCTCCCGAAGCGTTTCTCTATTTAGACTCCAAAAGAATTTGGAAGGACACTGAAGGATGTCCTATCATCTTCCATGTAGTACGCTGAACAGGGGATAGGCGACTACAATACGAACCGGACGTCGCTCGTAGCCATGAGAAACTTCTTCGGTTCAGTAGTTCGAAATATGGCCCAGTCGATCAGAGAACGACATTTCTACTGGTGGCTGCCAGCTCGCGCCACCGAGTGAAACTGGACAGTATTAAATTTAAAGTTTCCCTTGTGCCCAATTGACAAGGTAGAGGAATAGTATACAAAAAAAAAAAAAAAAAAAAAACAAAAAAAAAATGGTGCACGCCTCCGTACTTTGATATGAATAGTTTAATTTATTTCTTCGTAGGTTTTAATCAAGTTTGAATTTAAGAAAGTACATGTTAGGCTTAGGTTACAGAAGCAACGGACACTAGTTTTATTACCTTTCTTGGGTAAGAACAAAACAAATTTTTGTTTCTTACAAAAATCAATGCACAAGCTATACCCAAAGACAATTTTTAAATAACATATGATCAGTAAGTTAGATTTAAAAACTATTGTTATGATAAATGCAAGCTAGTTTTAAGTATTTTTGATATTCAATATATTTTCAATAAAATATGCAAAACAAAGGAAACTGGGACTTTACATAACGTAGGACTATTAACCTTAAGTGAATATTGTACATTCGAAACAATAGATACTAGTATTAAAACAAAGAGTAAATATAGAGAAATTAAGTTAAAAGATAGATTCAATCGATATGAACTTGAGGATTGTTGCATAAATATAAAATTAGATACTGTTAACCTGGATACTCAAATTGTAAATAAAATTAAAATAAGACATGTAAGCGAATATAGTGATCTAGTTGTTGATATGCAAGGTCATAAACATTTTTGAGCAAATGTATTAGATCCAATCCCAGATAAAACAAGAGGTATTACTATAGGAATTGTAAGTACCTTAGCATTTATATAAGTAATTGTAATTGTGTTTAAATGTGGCTGTAGCTCAGGAGGTTACACAACACTTACATTATTCAATAAATATTTTGACAACAAAATAAGAGTAGATATATGCGTGAAATGCCAACTGTAACAAAATTACTGTCAAAAACTTCATCGGAAAGCATCGCCATGGGGCATGTTGAACCTGGTATAAAAGTACGATACCAATAAACTCATCTAAGGAGAAGGTGTTACGGAGCTCCATACTGAATCGAAAACTTCAGCGTATTCGAACAAACACCCAAGTATTAAGTTTACATCATGCCCAAAGCATTGCATGCCCAGAACATTTTCCATGCAATTGCCAGACGCTGACGCTGCAGTATTACCACCAGAAAAGAATACAAATAGAGGTGCAACGGAGACCCGCACGTCTCCGCGCGCTCCTTGTATTCTTTGTACATATTTCAATCTGTATTTTAATAAAATTTGACTATGCATAAGAAACTGACTATTTTCTTTTTGGATTCCCTTTGGATTATTTTCGGTTGTTTGTTGATTATTTTGTTGCATTTCTGCGCGGCAATCACTTAAAGGAAAGGACGGAAATACTGGTGACGAAATCCCGCCAAAAACACCCACCCGACTTTCGCGAGTGAGGAAATCGTATATATTTTTTTTACTACAAGTACGATCAGTCGAAACAATATATATAACAGTTTTAGCGAATGTATTAATTCGATATCGAAACCATTTTCTTTCCTCAGCATTTCTGAGTCTAATTAGATATAATATTTATGCGACTTCTGAATTAAAGATAGTCTTTTCTTTGATTCTGAAGTTTCAATTTCTTGGTTATTGGTAGTTGTGAACTTGATCAATTGATTTTATATGAGATAACGGATAATTTAGATTAACTTCATTGCTGATATCTTTTTCATATTAATATATAATCGATTAATAATGATTATACCAAGGGTTTAATTTTTGGGTACAGCATATATAAGTAATTTCAATTGCAACAGGGAGATGGTTTGAGCCAAGATTTTTTAATGAATACGGAGAAGAACAAATGTCGAGTATGTTAGTAATAAACAAATCTATTTTTTATGCGTTATCTCTAGTAGACAATGGAATAAATGTTAGATTTAATAGATAAAGAATAACAAAGCTTGAGTTGGTTGCAATTGAGTTTTGGGGAATATAGCTCCATACATGTGTTCCTAAACAACCACAAAAGCGTGGGAGGTCTTACAGCTGATTACGTCTTTCTAAGTTAAATGTTGGTGGTGGTTGACTGTTTCTCAACAGTCAAAGTGGTGGGTTTGAATGATGATAGAATTTATATTAAGTCTTTTGGCGCAATAGCTTTGGACAAAACTAATGATTAATATAGGTTTCATATCAATACATATAATTTTGAGATCAAATAGTTCGCGTTTAAGATCATTCAAACTATCAAGGTCTTGACCTGAAAGTATTAGTTTAAATGGACTAAAGTCTTTTCGTTCACCTCTCTCGACATAAACCAGCTGTTTTGGCGCTGAGCGAAACACAGGTGAGTGAGAATACCGATTTATCGGATTTGAACCTGCCTGGATACAGCTTGGTGCCCTTATTCTTTTTACACCGCGGTCTCGCCATTTATGTGCGTAGTGATGTTGCTTACCAAATTCAACCACATGGCCACTGTTCCAATCCGGAATTTAATTTCCTGTGGTTAAAACTCTTTGTCCGTAAGCATTTAATCCACTACTGCTTTATTTATAGAAGTCCAAACCTGGACAGCAACTCAACTTATAACGAATTTGATGCGCTGTCCGACTCCATCACAAGAATTGTATCCCTGTATCCTCGCACTGAAATTGCTATTGCGGGCGATTTCAATGTACATAATTCTAATTGGCTTCGACATTCAGACCAGACAACACCCGAAGGAAGGTATGCTGAAATCTTCGCTGAGGTAAATAATTTAACCCAGCTTGTGAATGAGCCAACACGAATACCTGACATTGCAGATCATACCGCTAACACCTTGAATCTGTTTCTCACCTCTCATCCGGAAAAATATTCAATTGATATATTGTCACCTCTAGGCTCGTCCGACCACTGTGTCGTGCCAGACAAATTCTCGTACTCCTCCCACACAGTTAGAGAATAAATTCCGAAAAGAACAGTATGGCTCTACGAGAAAGCCAACTGGAGCGGACTTAACAACTTCTTTAGGAATTTTAACTGGTCACTATGCTTCCTCGATAGTGACGTGGATGCCGCTACTGATGCGATCACAAACATTATTTCGCTGGGCATGAAGTCCTTCATTCCTCACAGAGTGAGGAACATCAAGTCTAATAACTTGAGCTGCAAAGAGGCTATCAGGATGAGAGAGTTGAGTTTCCGGGATTATAAAGCCAACCCTTCTGAGGAAACCCGAAAAAAGTTCAAACTGATCCGAAATGACTATAATGCATTAATAAGACATGTTAAATTCTCCTTTGACCAAAAGTTGAGGCAAAAAGTTCTACAATGCCCCAAGGGTAGCAGAAGCTTTTGGTCTTTCGTAAAAAACATAAGGAATTACGCCTCGTCTTCGATCCCAACGCTCATTTGCAATGACATTCCACCTGTCAGCCTTTTGGACAAAGCTAATCTGCTTGCTGCACACTTTGCAGCTAGCTCAACGCTGCCAGATAGCGCTATATCCCCGCCTGTACCTGAGAGCGTAAATTTCTCCATGGGGCAAATCCACTTTCGCACTCGTACAGTAGCAAGAGTACTTAAAGATCTAAACATACACAAATCCGCTGGCCCGGATGGTATTCCCCCTGTTCTTCTGAAGAGGTGTTCTTCTACGCTGGCAAAACCACTGCGTAAGCTTTTCCATCTGTCCTACTCTCCAGGGCTCTTTCCGATTAAGTGGAAAACTGCATTTGTCCAGCCCGTCCCTAAAAAGGGCGAATGTTCGTCACCCACCTCCTACCGACCCATAGCACTAACGTCCCTTCTCTCCAAGGTCATGGAAACGCTGATAAACCGTCAGCTTGTGAAATATCTTGAGTCCCGGAAGCTTCTTAATGACCGGCAGTACGGCTTCCGAAGCAACCGTTGCCAGACGCTGACGCTGCAGTATTACCACCAGAAAAGAATACAAATAGAGGTGCAACGGAGACCCGCACGTCTCCGCGCGCTCCTTGTATTCTTTGTACATATTTCAATCTGTATTTTAATAAAATTTGACTATGCATAAGAAACTGACTATTTTCTTTTTGGATTCCCTTTGGATTATTTTCGGTTGTTTGTTGATTATTTTGTTGCATTTCTGTAATCATTTGCATTTCTGCAATCACTTAAAGGAAAGGACGGAAATACTGGTGACGAAATCCCGCCAAAAACACCCACCCGACTTTCGCGAGTGAGGAAATCGTATATATTTTTTTTACTACAAGTACGATCAGTCGAAACAATATATATAACAGTTTTAGCGAATGTATTAATTCGATATCGAAACCATTTTCTTTCCTCAGCATTTCTGAGTCTAATTAGATATAATATTTATGCGACTTCTGAATTAAAGATAGTCTTTTCTTTGGTTCTGAAGTTTCAATTTCTTGGTTATTGGTAGTTGTGAACTTGATCAATTGATTTTATATGAGATAACGGATAATTTAGATTAACTTCATTGCTGATATCTTTTTCATATTAATATATAATCGATTAATAATGATTATACCAAGGGTTTAATTTTTGGGTACAGCATATATTAGTAATTTCAATTGCAACAGGGAGATGGTTTGAGCCAAGATTTTTTAATGAATACGGAGAAGAACAAATGTCGAGTATGTTAGTAATAAACAAATCTATTTTTTATGCGTTATCTCTAGTAGACAATGGAATAAATGTTAGATTTAATAGATAAAGAATAACAAAGCTTGAGTTGGTTGCAATTGAGTTTTGGGGAATATAGCTCCATACATGTGTTCCTAAACAACCACAAAAGCGTGGGAGGTCTTACAGCTGGCTGATTGCGTCTTTCTAAGTTCAATGTTGGTGGTAGTTGACTGTTTCTCAACAGTTAAAGTGGTGGGTTTGGATGATGATAAAATTTATATTTATTCTTTTGGCGCAAAAGCTTTGAACATGACTGATGATTGATATAGGTTTCATATCAATACATATAATTCTGAGATCAAACAGTTCGGGTTTAATCATTCAAACTATTAAGGTCTAGACCTGAAAGGATTAGTTTAAATGGACTAAAGTCTTTTCGTTCATGCGTGAAGAACTGTATTTTTAATTATGAAAGTTAATTTTGAATGTTTCATGGAATTCGAATGATTCCCATACAACTCTCTGTCCAAGAGAAATGATTTTGATTTGGTAAAAATCAGTTCTAAATTTTATTTGAATATAGCGTAAAAGAACACTGGTTGCTACTTTAAGCACCGCGATTGTTTTGAAGCTTCTGTGTCATTCGCAAAGATTAAATCTTAAGGATTAGGATAATTTATTATGCTTTAAACGGGTTGATAGTGCTTTATTTTATTAATGTCTAGATTAATTCTTAATTTTAGAACTTAGCCACAATTATACGGATCTGCCCATCTCCTGAGTATTTTCTAAAATACTTAAGGGAAATTTTTAATTCAATATCTCACTGCCAACTCCACTCACTCGAGAGTATACGTTGAGGGAGTGAAAATCCTTAGGATAATTGTTTAAGAATAAATAATGAATAAATCCTATGATCCCCTATTAAAATAACTAATTTAACTATTATCCACCATACGAGACAATTTAATGTACGAGCCGCTCATTATTAAATTTAATTTAATTATAAAACTTATCGCTATTATTAAATAACCGGTTGCAGAAATTTGTTGACTGATTCACAGTGGGAGCTAAAGAGAAATTACCCAAATTCCCATTACATATGGCTTATACCTTCAAGCACATTAGAGCCTTGAAAAGCGATATGATATACCTTATATTGTCATAAACAATTTCACACAATCGTTTATTGACTTACTATATTTTGATACACCAGATACATCCCCTCTGGAAATATTGATGCGTGCCTTTTATTTATATCATTTGCATAAAAATCATCACGTTCTGCCTTCATCAACTGTGCTTTACCTGTCTTCATACTGATTATTGCACGACTAAATGTGAATCAAAGTATTGGTGCAATACATACAAAAAGCGAGAGTTTAGCACCTCCTCCTGATTCTATTCTCAAATATTACATATTCTCAAGTCACACTATTTAATCGTGTTCGGGATAACCAATTTCACGTCGGCATATTGAAGATCAACGAAGTCTGCCACCTAAATTTTTGTTAACCTCCTTTGGCAATATGTTAGCTTTCTGAGGTCAGCACCAAACAATTAGGTTTTTATTAGACTACGATTCACAAGTGCCCTTTCTTTTGGAAAAATACGTAGGATGGCTTGGATTGAGCCGTTAGAAGGTAGATATACATTTCAAAATAATGGAACATCAAACGTAAGGAAACCATACCAGTTGACGTATTTACTTAATCATAGTAATTAAGAAATAACATAATCTCCAAACTTTATATTTATCAGATCCTTTTGAAGGAGTCTTATCGCAGTCTCGTAAATTTTGCCGCTATTAACTAAGGGCTTTGGGCACTATATGCAAAAAAGCCAATAGTGAAATGCAGACCTATCCATCTTCCGTTAAGGAATAAACCTTCTCGGGTTCATTAGCCACTAATCGGTTAAGGACAGCGGGAAAAAATCGAAGGAATTTAAACACTCGTCTTTGTTGTAGAATACGGCCGATGATTTTTTTTAATGTGAAAAGCGCGTTTGGAAATTAACAATGAAAATGTTTTCCTCCATCCAGATTTGGTGAATCTGAAGGATTAAATTGCCATTGAATAGTAGGTGTCACAAAATATTCTAGTACTTTATAAATGTTGACGGTTTTAATGATTCCTACAACAGACTCTATGCACCAATAAATTGTGCACCTCTATCGCCATATATAACATTGGGAATAATACGACGGCTTATGATTTCGTTAATACAGAGTATAAAGGAATCCGCATTTAGCGTAGCATTCATCTGAGTACACTTGTGAGACTCTGTCTAAGAGCCAGTGGCTTTATGGGATGTTATCATGACAAACGATCACGATATCACCAACCTGGGTGTTGTGCTGCCGTCGCTGCCACTTACTTCTCAACTGCAATATCACCAAGAAGTTTTCACACTAACGATGCTACCAAAGCTGGTGTATGTATCTGTGCTACCGTTTGAGGTGGATGGTAGGGATACTATCGACTTTCTTCATTCATAGTGCAATAAACAGAGTGCTGATAATAAAGTCTCCAGACACAAAAGCCAATTTATCATACAGATCATCGTAACAACAATTTAGGGGTGATCGAGCAACAATTTAGGCAAACCTCAATGCACGCAACAAATGTCTCTAATGGACTGCACTAAAGACGGAACACCTACCAAAAAAACGATTTTGTCTCTTGATTGGCTAAACCTTGTTGGTTGTGTGCCTTGTGAGAAGCCCCGAAATCCTCCTGCAGACTCTTATCACTGTCACTGTGTACGGCCTGTCGTTGATGCCCTAGTCCATCGGCCGTCAACTCGGAACATATCCTCTTTATTAAGGAAAAAAAACACCTTGAGCTTGGTAGGTTGGGTCCACTGCGAATAGCATGGAGTTTGTTGTTAAAAGCATTGCCTTGTTCCACTCAAATGGGCGTTCTTCATCTTCTTGTTGTGGCGCTACAGTCCGGGGTGGACCTGGGCCTCAACCAACATGCCTCTCCAGCCAGCACGATCTTTCGCCAGCTGTCTCCAGTTGCGCACTCCAAGTTGGTTGAGGTCCTTCTCCACTTGTGTGCGCCACTTCAGTCTAGGCCGTCCTCTGTTGCGTTGTCCCAATGGCTCGAATTCAAAGACTTTTCGGGCCGGAGCAGTGGTGTCCATACGCTCTACATGGCCTAGCCATCTTAAGCGTTGTATCCGTAGACGCTTAACCAGGCGCATGTCGCTGTACAGCCTATAGAGTTCGTCATTAAATCTTCTCCTCCAGATGCCATCAACGCAAACAGGACCAAAAATCGCACGCAAAACTTTTCTCTCGAAAAGACTAAGGGCTTCCTCATCCGCCTTTGCTAACGTCCAAGATTCTGCGCCATATAGTAGGACGGGGATGATCAAGCTGTTATATAAAGCCAGTTTAGTCCTTCGAGAGAGGGCTTTATTACTCAATTGCCTCTTGAGCCCAAAGAAACAGCGGTTGGCAAGAGTGATTCTGCGTTTGATTTCGGTACTGATGTTGTTGTCCCTGTTTACCGCGGAGCCGAGGTAGACGAAGTCCTTAACTACCTCGAAGTTTCTGCTGCCTAGTGTGACGCTCCGTCCGAGACGTCGATGTTGTGTGTCCTTCCTTGATGACAGCATGTACTTCGTTTTGCCCTCATTTACCGCAAGACCCATTTTAGCCGCTTCCGTTTCAATGCCAGCAAACGCCTCATTGACGGCTCGCTGTGTTCGTCCAATCACGTCAATGTCATCAGCGTAAGCTAACAATTGAACTGACTTCTGGAAGATCGTGCCTCTGGTGTTGACTTGTGAGTTACGCACGATCTTCTCGAGGATGATGTTAAAGAAGTCACATGACAGTGCGTCGCCTTGTCGAAAACCTTTTTTGACATTGAAGGTCTCGGTGAGTTCGGTACCGACCTTGACGGAGCAGCGAGAGCTCTCCATCGTCATCCTACACAATCTGACGAGTTTGGTAGGAATGCCAAAACTAGACATGGCACTGTATAGCTCGTCTCTATGCACACTGTCATATGCAGCCTTGAAATCGACGAATAGGTGGTGAGTGTCAATTTGCATTTCTTGGGTCTTTTCCAGGATCTGCCGTAATGTGAAGATTTGGTCTATTGTGGACTTCCCTGGTCTGAAACCACACTGATAGGGACCTATCAGGTCATGGACAAATGGTTTCAGACGCTCACACAATACGGCAGAGAGGATCTTGTATGCGATGTTCAGGAGACTAATCCCTCTGTAGTTGGCGCAGTCAAAGGGGTCTCCTTTTTTGTGGACCGGGCAAACGACGCTGAGATTCCACTCATCGGGCATGCTTTCCTCCGACCATATCTTACAGATGAGCTGGTGCATGCGCCCAACCAGGTCATCTCCAGCTGCTTTAAATAGTTCTGCGGACAGTCCGTCCGCTCCAGCAGCTTTGCTCGACTTTAGCTTGGATATTGCTATCTTCACCTCGTCTAAGTCGGGGGGACGGAATGCTTGTCTATCATCGTCCAAATTGAGTGGACGATGATGTGCCTTACAGCGGGATTTGGGTCGTCATCGCCGTTTAGGAGTCTGCAGAAATGATCCTTCCAGATTCTCAGCACAGACTGCGACTCTACTACTAGTTGTCCATTTTGGTCCCGGCAGGCCTTGGTCCGAACCTTGTATCCCCCGGATAGCTGTTTTACCTTTCGGTAAAACTTTCGGACTTCATTCCTGCCAAAGCACCTTTCCATTTCCTCGACCGCGCGCTTCTCATGCTCCTTTTTCTTCCTTCTGAGAATCCGGTGCTCTTCCCTTCTTCTCTGTTCGTAGAGTTCACGAACAGCTCGCGTTGTTCGATGCAGCGTCGCCTTGTAGGCGTCTTGTTTAGCTGCGTGCGCTTGCCTGCACTCGTCGTCAAACCATGGGTTCCTTCTGGGTGGTGACATGAAACCCAGCACATCAGTGGCAGCATCTTTGATGGCTTCTTGACAACGTTTCCATTCTTCTTCTATGCTTAGTGCAGGAAGCGTCGAACTCTGGGCGAGTTTCCGGGAGACTCGGTCGGCAAAGTTCCCAGCAATCAGCTGCGATTGTAGCTTTTCGACTTCAAACCGTTTTGGCCTTTCTCGACTCCGTTGCTCTCTCGATATCCGGGTTCTTACCTTGGCTACAACAAGGTGATGATCCGAGTCAATGTTTGCACCTCGGAAGGTTCGGACATCGAGAATATTGGAGGAGTGTCTGACGTCGATCGCAACGTGATCAATCTGGTTGACGGTTGATTGATCAGGAGATCGCCAGGTTCCTTTGTGAATGTTCAGGTGTGGGAACCGCGTGCTAGCCACAGAGAGGTTTCGCCCCGAGGCGAAGTGCAACAGCCTGAGTCCGTTTCCGGATGTGTTGTCGTGCAGGCTGTGTTTACCGATGACTCCAGCAAAGATGTCCTCCTTTCCCAGCTGAGCGTTGAAATCTCCTAGAACGATCTTGGTGTCATAGCTGGGGCATCGATCGTATGTTCTTTCTAGGATATCATAGAAGTCATCCTTGATGTTGTCATCCTTCTCCTCTGTCGGGGCGTGAGCGCATATTAGGCTGATGTTCCCGAATTTAGCCTTGATGCGGATTGTCATGAGGCGTTCGCTGACTGGGTCGTAGCTCAAGACTTTTCGCCTAAGTCTGCCTCGAACAACAAATCCGCATCCGAATAAGCGCTGCCTTCTCTCTCTATAGCAATTGCTGTAGTAGATATCGCAGTTCTTCATCGCTTTTATGCCGGGCCCATCCCATCGCACTTCCTGGATGGCGGTTATGTCAGCTTTGTAGCTGTCAAGGGCCTCCGCAAGTTGTTCGGCTGCACGTGGCCTGTTAAGGGACCTCACATTCCACGTGCAAAACCGAAAATCGTTGTCCTTTAAACGTTTGCTGGGGTCGTCAACAGTTAATCCGTCCTTATCCGAGGCATATCGGTTTCTCTGAACTATTCTATTTTTACGTGGTAAGAAAGTTACCCTCACGCACAACCCACAGACTGGTAGGCCAGGCCCAGGTCGCTGCATACATTAGTTCACCATACAACGGGTGTTGTGATGGCTATGGGCGTTAGCAAGGCCTTTTCCCTTTACTCAGGACTGACAATGGATCCCAGAGGATCCATACGCCAGAGTACGAAGTTGCAGCGAGCTAAATCGCTCTATAATGTCGAACTGTGTCTTTTTCGCGTCAACAGCTGTTACCGTCACCAGAGATGTCTTTTCTTCATTCTGCATTATACCGAGCTTATCCGAGCTAATCTGCCACGCTTTCTACAAATAAAGTCCGCCCGGCAGTAGCAACTGCGGGTCATGCCACCGCAGCTGATATTGTAGAGTTTCGGTGCTCCTAACGCACAGCTAGCGCAATCAACTAAATCTTCTGAACGAAAATTGACGGGTGATGTGAGTCTTTATATTTCACGATTAAAAACGTATGGTTTTAGAGGCTGTTGACGTAGCCAGCTCAGAACAACCGCCGCATCAGACCATAGATATAACGAACGTTTTCAAATAAATTTGCCAGGAGATGCGCTGCTTAGAATTTCAATCGAGGTATGATGGAGCGCTTTAAGGAAGCCACTCAAGTGCGAGCTATTTTTTTTTTTTGTTTTTTTTTATTCATTATTTGTTTTACTTGCATGCTAGACAAAAAGACTTAAACTATCTTAATTATATAATCTGTTGATCTTAACTCTAACTGACTGACTCTAAACAAGTGCGCTAAGCTATTCTAAAATAATAAATGGTTTCTTCACCTTTCAGCTTCCTTATTAGATGATTTAGCCGTTTTTTTTAAGTGTTTCATTTAAAGTGTAATTTTCATCCAAGAAAAATCCAAAAACTTGGGATAACAAATAAGTAACTTAACCTAACCTTAGATTAATACTAAAAGCTAACTTAAGACTAAAAGTAAAACCTAATTATAATAAATTACGTCTAAGCTTAAAATTACTAGCTACTACTACTAAAATGTACACATAGTCTTTACCATGTCCGTAACATGATACGGATGCGTGCACCAGAACGTATATATTATTTATATGCTTAACATATACATTTAATACGCCGTGGTGCATCTTTTTTTCTTGTTTTGTATGTTTTTGTTTTTTTTTATTTTTATTTTTTTATATTTTTTTTTATTATTATTATTTTTTTATAAATGTCTTAATCTACCCTAACCTATGTAAGTTAGCCCTAGTTACTGACTCAACTATCCTGTATTTTACTTTAAAAAGTTAGTGGCCTCAAGGGCTGATTCTGGTGTAATCACCAGTAGAACTGCCGTCCTTTGTCTGATGCTGCTCTATCGCGGGCAGAAATCGCTCTACTGCCTTTCTATTGTTCGGCGAGCGACGTGGAGGATGATGGGGCAGCCTTCCCTATCTTGTATTAGGCCTTTCGAATCCAGATAAAGGAAAGCTTCAGGTGGAATGAAGCCGTTAAGACGTACCCTTTAATTGTACTTTTCATTTGGGTAGTAAGCCCCAAAGATCAGACTGTTGGTTGAAGTCAGGGCTCGAGCAGTGTCACTCCGAATCAACTTAATAATAAAATTATCTTTCCTTATAAGTTTTGCCTCGTTATACAGGACTTCGTTGGGATCGAATTTCTTGTACTGAGACTCTGGTGTTCGATATAAACGAAGACAGGCCCGAAGGCACCGCCTCTTGAACACCCTCATCTTTTCCATTTGGGAAGTACTCACGTTGAACCACACAGGACAACCATATACCATGATTGGCCGGATAAGGGCCATGTAGCAGATTAACTTCACTCTGGTGTCAAGTTGACTGTTGTAAACCAGCCCTCTTGCCATAGCGAAGGCATTCTTAGCCTTGGTCAGAGCTGTGTCTACATGGATACCACCATGCAGGAACTGGTCCAACCAGATGCCAAGATATCTGTACGCGATTAGATCAAGGCAAACGATTAGGCGAACGCTATTATGCTAGGCATAGAACCTATAAGATCGCTAATGAATATAGTGAACAAGATCGGCGAACCCACCGCCGCTTGTTGCAACCTATTTTTTATTCGGAATACTGTAGTGGAAATTTCGTTGCCATTTTTCACAACGAACTTCCTACCTATTACCATGTCATAGATCATATAAAGCAATGTTTTATGAATGCCGAGCCTGACTAACTTGTCGCGTGCAAATTGCACACGACAAAATTTATGTATTTATGTCGTCCCACTGTTTGTCCGTCCCGGCGAGGTCAAGGAAAACCCCCAATGCAAAACGACAAACACGACGCCCCTGTTGTTCCGTCTGCACGAGAGCTCACGCGGGGTTAGGGCGCGCGGGGCGAGGGGTACTTACTAGTAGGAAAGCCTACGGGCAAAACATAACCGATCAAAGGGGAAATAATGCAAACACAACAGTTTGCAATATTTCGCACTAAGATCATGAAAAATGTGCCACGCACACATATACACCTGCGTGGTGAATATATTTAAGTACCGCCCACTATTGGGGAAACACGATCTCCCGGAATTCTCGCTCCTCCCCACCGTTGTTCCTCGTCCGCCCAAAAATATACAACAAGATCCACCAGCAACGCTCACGCGCAAAGCAACAAAATGAACTTGAATAAAACAACATAAAACCCATAATTAACAACCCACAATATCACATAACATAGAATAAACATTTAACACATAACAAACAAGATCATAAACAATTTACCAGTGAGTAAACATCAACAAATAGCCTACTGTTAAAATACAAACAATATAACAAGTGCGTATGAAAAGTGTGTGAATGAGGGCTGCATACACCCAGGCGGTGAGGCGGTCGAGTGCATGGGTACGAGAGAGAGAGTGCGACGAGGGAGGTAGCTAGCGCTCTGGAGGTGATTCCCTTTGCGCTGGCTACCATGTACGAGTGGAGGGCAGCGGGGAGGCTGCCGGTGCTTTGGATGTGCTTTCCTCTGCACTGGTAGCCAAGGCCAGCTGCAGGAATGCATGATCGGGGGAGTCGGCATGCACGCAAAAGAAATTCACCACCGCACCACGAGAGACTGGCCAGCGGGTATGTGTACGCTTGCAGCAGGGCAAGCATGATGCGGAGAGGGTTACCGCGATCGAGGGAACCTGTGTGCATGTGTGTGCGGATGATTAAAGGGGAAATGAGGTGCAGTTGGGCACCCGGAGGCGTGGTGAGGCCGACTCGCGCGATCGTGTGAGAGTGCGTGGGCAAAGAATGCATGAGCGTGCGGAAGGTAAAGAATTTGCATCCCGTGGGGAAAGAATGTGTGCGAAAGGGGAAAGAATGCGTGGAATGTGTGTGACGTATGTGTGCGAATGGGTGTTGCTGGTGTGGTAGACCGTAGGAGGGGAATTGCATTGCAACAAAGAAAAAGAAAGACTTTCTGCGTCGCAGTGGAATTTCCCCAAGGGCATTCTGCGTTTAGCTATTAGGGTGGACGCTCCACCAGAAAGTTTTGGCGTAGGGTTTTCGCGGGAAAACAGAAAACAGAAAACAGAGAACAAAGGAAGACAAAGACTACAGAGAGAGGAACATTTATTAAACAAAAAAAAAGAAAAGTAAGACGGAGCACATTAACGAGAATTCTGGAACGAGGACAACGAGGAAGAGGACGAAGGATTCCGGGAACCGCAGGACGTTCGTCGAGGGAATCACGATATACATATATATCGTGATCTATTAACGATAAGTACCCCTCGTGGGAGTTTTTTTTCTTTTTATGAAAAGTGAGCGAATTGGAGGACTCCCTTCTGGAGTCTCAAATAAGTAAAGGAGTGAATCGTTAAGTGCCCAGAAAGGGGCAAGAATCACGCGTGAGGTCTCGGTTTCGCGTCCGGGTTTTTTTTTGTTCGCAGCAGAAAGGCTGCACCGTTCGTCGTGAAGTCCCGTAAGGTTCGGCGTTATAGGCGCCCCGCGAAAATTGTTGTTGGGATTTGGGGTCGTCCGGGACCCGCCATTGTGCTGTCTTGTGCGGGCCGAGCTCAGCGTTTGCTGAGTGAATTAGATCGGCAGTGCCGACGTGTGGGCTGAGGTTCTAGAACCAAGGCCGGGAAATCAGGCCCCCCCCTAACGGGGGTTATATGTTACTATATATATATATATATAGATATATATGTATATATATATAGAGATATCCATTGCGTGGTGAGGGCTTCGTTCCCTCTGCGGATCTACATCGGTTGGGTTTCGTCGTTCCCGTCGAAAGACGACGTGGCGCCCACTTTCCTCGGAGAGGGGAAAGAGTAGAGTTGAAAAGCGAACCCCCCCCAGCTGAGACTAGTGGGGTTGGAGGTCTGTGAAGACCCCCTTTGTTGCGAGATTTGGCGCGACAAACTTAAGGAAAAGGCCTTCTAACCATACGGTGTCGAATGCTTTTTCCATGTCAATCAGGCAGGCGCCTGTGCATTGTGTTTTATTTCTATTCCACTGAATGTCGAAAACCAATTTAGACGCGGCATGAATGGTGTCGTGCCCCGCCCTGAAGCCAAATTGGTTTTCCGGTATTAATTGTTTTTCCTCAACCCATTCCTTTAGAGCTTTAATGACTATCTTCTCAAATACCTTGCTAATACACGGAAGAAGACTTATAGTACGGATATTCGCTGGGATCGAGGTATACCCCGTTTCGGAATGGGCTGTACCACAGCTGTTTTCCAATGCACCGGGTAATATGCATTACTCAGCGCATTGTTGAACAGAGTTGTGTATACGTCCACCGCCTCAGAGGGTAAATGGCGCAGAACAATATTTTTTATCCCATCGTTCCCACTGATTTCTTCTTTTTCAGTGAGTTGAGGATACCTTGGAGTTCGTCTTTTGAAATAAGGATAAAGTAAGTAAGTTTGCGTTGTCTGTTGTTCTGTCTAGTCGAACGCTTTGAATGTCATTATGATCTTACCTCCGAAAAATTTTATTTACTTGCGGGAACATGCTCGGGTTATTGGATCTTACAGCCAGAATCTTATTGCCCCAATGCAAGCTTACAGCTAGTCTGTAATTATGTTTGATTAACTGTTGGAGTACTTTAATCTGTGACTTCAGAGATTCGCTCCGCATCCTGTGGATCTGTAAATCTCCTATACAAGAGTTTAAGTCTTGACAGGAGTCTACTTTTTTGCACGTGAAGTGCATCGATGGCAGCATTCCGATAAATGTTCCCATCATCAGTTTATGCTACCTTCGGAACAGTTTCGTCCATTGTTTGTTTAATGACTTCGTCCATTTGTGTGAGGTACCCATCAACCTCTTCGTTCGTTAGGTTTCTGTTCGTAGGAGGATTGATCGCACTCGAACTTATTTCTCTGGCTAAGGCTCTAGTAAAACGTGGCCAGCGCGCCTTATTGTAATTATAAGAATGCGTATGGACGTATTCCTCTAGTTCGTCCAGCTCGTTCGGGAGCTGTATTACTGCGGCGAGGCCACAGTGATCACTGTGGTACTCGACCGTGCTTAAACAGGTAATAACAAAATAAACTTTATTTAATGGTTAAAAAATGAAATTCAAAATGATATATTATTTAGCTTTTCACGTTGAGAAGTGATTGCAGTAACAACAGTTGATACATTCGAAAAGGATGACAGTGTTGCCACATGCAGGGCTCAGATTGTTTGAGTTTGTCATTTGGCAAGGTCATCACATCATTAGCTGTGTTAAGCATTCAAGCCCCTGGCTAATGCAAAGTAAACGATAAACAAGGTTTTTCACACATCATAGTAATAATTTTTCGAGTTAAAACAAAAAGCCGCCAGCTCAGAAAAAAATTTAGGGTTTTGAGCGTCTGATGCAAAGGCAGCGATCACAAACAACTGCTTTCCACTTTGAAAAAATGCATGCGATGGGTGCTTGAAGCACACCTGACCTGTAGTATAGGTTTCCAAAGTTTCATCCTGAATTGACCCGCAGAATACCAAAGATACTCTCAAAAGATCGACCACTAACTACCGAAGAGTCAATGCGGAAATGGTTTCCAGGTTTTAAAATTTTTTTTTTCAATTTTTAATTAGCTTTATTTTTAAGATGTCGTACTATTTACAATATGACTTATAGCTAGACTTATATCTAAGTTAAAGAAAGTGTCGGCTCAACAAAAGGGGCCCAACGTATTTCAAATGTCTTAAAACTATTATAACAATTATAATATATTTGACGTGCTAATTATGTAAATGTGGGATGGAGTTTAAATATATATGAATGTATATATATCTGACGGTTTATTGTTTTGGGGGGTAAAGGGTATAACAATTTTATTTAAGACTTAACCTCGGTAGTGTCCCGAGGTATTCTTTGCATAAAATGTTGCAGCTGGGTTGAAAACTTCCTGGAATCTCGAATCTGAAATTGCTCTCACATGCAGGTATCGGTGACTCCGCTCCATAGGCTGTTCTAAGATGTCCTGTATCTCCGGGTTTGGATGGTCATTGATGGAACCAAGAAAATTCCTGGTTAGCTGCAGGGTATATTCGTCCAGCGGGGTGATCCTTGCCTCCTGGTAAAGTTGTTCATTGGGGACATACTTAATGCTCGATGGAATTCGGTACTGTCCAGTACACATCCGGAGAATCTTCCTCTCAAACAAGCAGATTTTCTTCATGGCTGTTGGGTTTATAGTAAACCAAACTGGGAACCCGTAAGTGATTACTGGTCTTATGAGCTGTTTATAAATGAGCAGCTTTGTCCTTTGGCTAAGACCAGTTCTCCTTTAAAATTTTTTTGCAACAAATTAA
Source organism: Eristalinus aeneus (assembly GCA_955652365.1). Taxonomy (NCBI): domain Eukaryota; kingdom Metazoa; phylum Arthropoda; class Insecta; order Diptera; family Syrphidae; genus Eristalinus; species Eristalinus aeneus. The sequence goes on from OY019130.1 coordinate 47,660,309, forward strand.
TACTTAAGACTGGAATAACCTACATACATATGTACATGAATACGAGTATAAGGTTATACGAAATTTTTTGCTTCACAGTGCTCATAGCGAAATATTTTTTAATTTTGATTTTGGTAAATGCAATTATAATAATATTATGAACTTGTCATCTTCTCTGCAATAATGAAAGTCTGGATGTAAAGTAAGGCCTTACTATAATAAATACTTAAAGTATCCACTTCTGATCTAAAACAGCCGACCACTTAAAAATGAAGTTTGCAATAACCGAAAACAATTATTTTTTAGTAATAAATGTCGAATAAAAACTTGTGGGTAGCAGATGACTGTCAAAGTAAATATAAAAAAAATCCCGCCATTACCGTTCGTTAATTCTGCGAATTTCTATGAAAAGTCGTTTCGTTCGAAGTTTCGACAGAACCTTTACTCTCCAAGAGAGATTTTTATACAAACTACCCAACTAGGAATTTCTGTAAATGAATTGGAACAGACCTATTGAAATATAATTCATCTTGAAAGTAATTGAAAAGCAGAAACCGCTAAGGAAGGAGATGGTCAGCTATTTGATCAGCTGTTCAGTTGACCATCTCCCCTTTGTCTTTCAAATGTTTGATTATTATTTACGTGTTTTTGTAGAAAAAACCCTAATTTCGCAAGATGGCGGCTAATTCGTAAATTTTTGCCTTCAATATTGTCAAACACTCGTAAATTGTCCACTGTTCGCCAGCGATTTTGTGTACATTCAACACAACGCGTTCGGAAAATCTACTGCAAATTGTTTTCGCAAGGTAATGTTATCGAAAGTTTAAATCAGACTTATTTCTAATAAATGGATAATTTGAAAGCATTTATGTTTATTATAACTTATGAAATATGTTGAAAAGCAAGAGAGTAACGCGTGCTGATAAGTCGCACATTTGGAAAAGACTTATTATCAATTGATATTCCTAGTTACGCGTATTATAATTAAAATAAATATTTGGTGTTATATGTTATAATTAAATAATGTTTGTTTGTTTATTGTCCAAATGACATCCATTCAATATGAAAGGTGTTAAGATCAATAAAAATAATGAAACCTAACCCAAAAACATATTAAACATGCTTTGTTATGTTTATCAATTGATAAGTACTTTAGACGAGCTGTTCTTTTCATTTTCCGCAAAGTAAATAAACAACTGTCATACTGAAGCGTCGCGGGCTCACTCTGGAGGATAAGGATATATAATCCATCTAATAAAATGTTGCGTCGCGGTACTAAATTTCTTTCTCTCCAATCCCATAAATATCTTGGAGATAATATGTGTACCAACGGATCTTAGAAACAAGTGCACAGAAATATTGTGATTCCTTTAATTAAAATCTTACAGAAAAATTGTGATTTTGTGCATACATTCATTAATGATCTAGAAATTACTGCTTACTGTGTCAAACAAATGTCTATATGTATAAAAGTTTTCAATGAATCTATTGACTCATATAAAACTGCCTTAAATGCATTGAAAAACCAAAACATTACTTAGTGCCACAACTGCCAAATGTGGGGTCACGGTGAAAGGCACTGCAATGTTAAAACCTTTTGTGCCAACTGTTCAGGCAACCATAGAACCAGTTGATTATTTGAATATAATTCGGAAAAAAAATCACCCATTCCGACGCGACCTCAAGCACAACCATCAGCGGCACCGAACAACTTCAATTTCAACAGTGTTGATGACTTTCCCTCTCTCCCCGGATCTACCCTTTTTATTTATAGTAGTCCAAACCTGGACAGCAACTCAACTTATAACGAGTTTGATGCACTGTCCGACTCCATCTCAAGAATTGTATCCCTGTATCCTCGCACTGAACTTGCTATTGCGGGCGATTTCAATGTACACGATTCTTCTTGGCTTCGACATTCAGGCCAGACAACACCCGAAGGAAGGTATGTTGAAATCTTCGCTGAGGTTAATAATTTAACCCAGCTTGTGAATGAGCCAACACGAATACCTGACATTGCAGATCATACCGCCAACATCTTGGATCTGTTTCTCACCTCTCATCCGGAAAAATATTCAATTGATATATTGTCGCCTCTAGGCTCGTCCGACCACTGTGTCGTGTCAGCCAAATTCTCGTACTCCTCCCACACAGTTAGAGAACAAATTCCGAAAAGAACAGTATGGCTCTACGAGAAAGCCAACTGGAGCGGACTTAACAACTTCTTTAGGAATTTTAACTGGTCACTATGCTTCCTCGATAGTGACGTGGATGCCGCTACTGATACGATCACAAACATTATCTCGCTGGGCATGCGGTTGTTGCAGTTGGTCATGCCACAGGGGCAGCTTCTATGTTGAGGAGGAGGACGGCGGCATGCTTGTCGTTGCTCGGCTAAGCTCAACGGACCGGGGGCGGTTCTTGTCCACTCCTCAGGCATCACCCAATTGCACACAAAAGAAATCATGCCTGTTCTAGCTAAGAGAAAATAGAAGGAAGGGGACGAAAAGGTTGAAAGAGAAAAGAGAGCCTAATACCCTAACCAGTCTGCGGACGGACATCAAAGATAGTGAAGAAAGTGGGAAAGGAAAGGAAAGAGAAAGGCGTTCAAAATGCCTATGCCTTCACCAATAAATAAGGCCGGAAGGGGCACAGCGGGTCTAGCTACCTAACCTACACTAAGCCTAAACTAACCTACCTACTTTCAAACTAAACCTACAATATATCTATACTAACTTAAAACTACCTAACCTAAGCCCTACTCACCAATAACGCCCTTCCAGCGGCATTTGCCAGTGGAGGTTCGTTGAGAACCTAAGGGTGCCTGATTTCCTTGGCACTATTCGCCTGCCCACCCCTCATGTCACCGATGACATGACCAATGCTATCTCCCTTGGCGGTTTTGCGGGAGATAGCCCCTCTGCGGAGACGTTAGCCACGGCCTAACGCTCCACCCCGTTTACTACCCCAAGAAGGACGGCCTTCCCTTCACTCTACACAAACATGTCGGCAAAAGCGAAATTACTCCATTTTAAAATAAAACTCACACTTTCATTATAAGATATACAATTTAAGTTATTTATTTAGCAAAAAAAAAGGAAATATACTCAAGCTTAGCCCCTAACAAAAATGTAACAGAAAAATTCAGAAAAGAAAAAAAAGCAAAACTTAAACTAAGGAAAATTAAAAAAAATCCAAACAAACAAAAAATAAAAAAAAATTTAAATATAGGAATAAAGTAAAAGAAAATTAATATAAGAGAAATTCAAAACTTAGGGGCTGGGTGGTAGCCCTGGCTACAGCACTACGGACAATACACAACATGGACTAATGCCTCCAACTATGAGACGGTTACTCACAGGTTATGTCTTGTCCCCCGACGTCTTGCGCGCAGCACGGTGAAGGATCCCCCTGGAACTATTTTCGTTAATTGTGGGGTCTCTGCCCTCTTTTCGCGAACACTCACGAACGAATACTAAAGCCAGGTTCACAAATTCACAACTAATTTAGAACTTAATGGAAAACTTAACAACTATACTTAAGCTAAACAGAAATTCAATTATATTCAACGCAAAAAAAAACTATTCTCTAGTCCTGGATTCTTTCACTGTTTTCGGCTTCCACTGCACTGGTTTGGGTTCCCGGACTTCCGACAAGTCACAGCACTTTGGTGTTTAATTGAGTGGCACTTCACTTCCTTACCACACTGTAGTGGAGCGGACCTTGTCACTTCGTATACTGTATATATGTATATATTGATCGCGGCGAGGTCAGTGGGACTTTTTCAGTATATATATATATATATATATATATATATATATATATGTAAATACATATGCGCACCCTTTGTCACTGTTTATCAAATAAAACACTTTTTGTCGTTGGGTTATGTTATTATCACCCTGGAACTATGCACTTTTACACTTTGTGTGTGCACTTTGTTCTTTGTCTTCCCTTTTTTTTGTTTTTGTTTAAAAGTTCTTCCTTCTTTTCTTTTAATATTGTTTTGCACTCCACTCTTAGTATTTCCTTTTTTTTTTTTTCTTTTTTTCACTTGTAAACTTTTCTGCACCTTTTTCAAAAAAAAATTCTTTTTTTTTTGCTATATCACAAAGCCCGCGCTTCTTGCCAAAAAACTCTCGTCGCTTTTCTATGTTTTCTAAGTCACCCTTTTTTTCTCCCCATGTGAACTCGGCCTTTAATTGTTCCGAATCGTGTCTTCGTAATTTTGCTCTTTCTCTCAAGCTTTCCTCTTCCTTCCATTCCCTGGAAAGTTCCACTCACACCCTATTGTCGTGCTCCTCCAACAAATACAATGTAAACATCTGTCCGTCTTATTTACGCTTGCGCGCACGTCATAATCAAAATATTGTTTATCAATTCAATGTCCAATGTGGTGCTCGGCGTACAAAAAAATTTAAAAAAGGAAACTACAATGTGACTATCGCCTCCACATTATGGCTATACATTGGTCATCGAGGGAACCCTTTTGGCAGGTAAGTTTACCCACGGGACTCATCAGGTACTTTAGTTTTCTTTTTGTTTTCTTTTATTCAGGTCACAGGATGGATGGCGGATGGGGATCGAGGACTGAGAAACAGGTATGTAACAAAGATTTTCTAATTATTATCAAAGCTCTAACTCTTATTTATTTTCAGGTAAGGATTTGTCGCAACAGGATCGACGACGGTTTATGAGTGGCCGTGAGTAAACCGGCCTCTTAAAAAAAGGGAAATGCTTACCTGGAGTCTTAGTGTTAAAACCGGACAACGTGTGGCAAGGGCCCACGCCCTGAGTTTAAGAGTCTCATGCTCTGCCACTTCATTATCCGGGCTTCAACATTTATACTTAACCTTAGTAATAAATATCACAGACTATCTATCACTTGCCTCTAGGTTGAGGTTGTATCTGTTGGGCCTTTAAGCCTCCGGATGAGCGCAACCTGCTGTCCTCATCTCCTCACCTAGGGCGTATACTTAACCTAGTATCACAGATCCATAAATAAAAATCAAAAAACGGTTAAATATATAAATATAAATAAATAAATAAATCTATAGATACTTAACCTAGCATAATCCAGCAAACGGCATGCTAGAGTGCGTCAAATCAGTCTTAATTCTCTCCTACGCGTGAAGGTCCTTGGCATGGAAGGTCCCTATCTTTTCTCCTCGCAAATTGCCAACCTCATAGAGGCTTTTGCCCTTCACGGCGAGGATTACCCCTTTCAGGTATTTTGGACCGAGCTTCGCATTGTAATTGTCCAGTACGTTGCTCTGTTTAAAGTTGCGTCTGTAAATGATTTGTCCTACCCTATACGTCACGTCTCTACTCCTAGTATTGTAGATTTTTGTCCCCTTCTGGTGAGCCAGCCTAAGGTTTTCGAACACTTTTCTCCTAACCAAGTCTAATTTGTCCGCCCTAGTCATGTTCGCTAGCTCGGTATCCTTTAACATGTCCAGCCTTCGGAACACTTCGTACGCTTGACCGTGCTGGATCATCGGTGTACCAAATACGACGTAGTATGGTTCAAACATAGTCGCATCGTGTATTACACTTCTCAGGGAGAATGCCGCGTCACTCAAGTGGAGATCCCAGTTACGTTGATCCCCGTCGATATATGACCGTAACTTGGCCAATATCGACCGGTTCACACGTTCCGACGCATTCGCCTGAGGAGAGTAAAACGCGGTGCGAATATGTTTGACTCCGTATTTCTGTAGAAAGCTGGCAAACAACTCGGAAACGAATTGCTTACCATTGTTAGAATGAATATATTCAGGTACACCTAAGATATGGAATATACCTTCTTCTAGATACCTAACTACCTTAGCAGCCGTTGCTTTCCTCAAGGGTTTAACAAATATAAACATACTAAAATGATCTAGGACCATAAATATATGTGTGTTACCTAGTTTCGTCCGTGGGTATGGTCCTAAGAATTCAATGTAGAGTCGCTGAAAAGGCCGCTCCGTAACTGTCTGTTTGCCCATCGGCGGCCGAGAGATTTGATTAGTGGCTTTGTTGATCTTACATGTTTCGCAGGACTTAACCCAGTCCTGCACGTCCGTGACCATGCCTGGCCAATAATATTTTAGCCTTAATTTGGCCAACGTTTTGTGAATACCACCATGCCCCGCTGATGGTGCGTTGTGGGCAGTCTTTAGAAGACTCTCTCGCAACTCCGTTGGTATCCAGAGCTTCCATGCCATGTCGTCCAGTATGATTTCTCCGGTTCGTAGTCCCGTTCGTCTGTAAACAAATCCGTCTGAAACGCACAGGTCTGGTAATTTGCCTTTGTTGTTAGTCACTGTCTTCTTTAGCTCCTCATACTCCGTTGTGGCGAAGTATGGAGAGCTGAAGTCAACTTCCAGGGCCTGTTTAGAAGCGAGCTCTTCCATATGGACGCGCGAGAGAGTGTCAGGGACTACGTTTTGGATACCCTTCCTATGCTCAATCACAAAGTCGAAGGCTTGGAGCTTCAGGCTCCATCTGGCCAATCGACCAGACAGATCCTTCTGCGTCATCAACCACTTCAAACTTTCGTGATCAGTGATTATAGTAAAGGGCAATCCTTCCACGTAAGCCCTGAACTTCTTCACTGACAAAACGGCCGCATAGCACTCAAGTTCCGTCACACTGTAATTCCGCTGAGCGGGATTCAGCTTCTGGGACATGAACGCTATCGGTCGTTCGTTGTTCTCCGCATCCATTTGGAAAAGAACGCTTCCGACGCCTGTTGTTGATGCGTCACACTGAATATAAAAGCGTTTCTTGAAGTCCGGATTCGTAAGTATTGGTGCGGACACCAGAGTCTTTTTGAGATTTTCAAACGCGTGTAGCGCCTCGTCTGTCATTTCGAATGACTTGCCTTTCTTTAAACAGTCGGTCATGGGAGCTGTTATAGACGCAAAATTTGGGATAAAGCGTCTATACCAGCCAGTCATCCCTAGAAACCGACGGAGCTGCTTGGGCGTCTTCGGGACTGGGAAGTTCTAGAACACCGAGAAGGAAGAAGGATCTGTTCGTAGACATCCATCACCAACGATATATCCCAGGTACTTTATTTCCTTATAGCAGAACTTGCTCTTCTCCACATTGATGATCAGCCCAGCATTCTTTAGGCATGCTGCTACTTCTCCGAGAAGTCTGACATGAGACTCAAAATCTGGAGAGCAAACCAAGAGATCATCTAGATAGATGCAGACATTCTCTTTCAACCGAGAGGGTATGACTTTATCCATCAGCCTACACATTCTCTGGGCAGCGTTACACAGTCCGAACGGCATCACCGTGAACTGGTAAAACGGCCGTCCAGGGACTGTGAAGGCCGTCTTCTCTCTTGACTTGGGCTCCAGAGGGATCTGCCAGAATGCGTCTTTCAGATCTATCCCGGAGATATAGCGAGTCTCCGGAAGCCTGCTGAGGAGACCCTCAATGTGAGGGAGAGGGCAATCGTCTTTTTAGTCACTGAATTCACTTTCCGTGAATCCAGACACAACCTGTTTTTACCAGGCTTCCGGACCAATACCACTGGAGAGCTCCAAGCATTGTTACTTTTCTCAATAACTCCCAACGAGAGCATCCTATCGAGCTCATCGTATAGGAGCTTTTGTATCGCCGGAGAGATCGGGTAGTGCCTCTGTTTGATGGGCATTTTCTCATCTTCCACCTCTATAATATGTTCTTCTCTCAGATCTTCGATGCTCCTTACATTGCATCGAAAGATCATCGTCGCTATCCTCTCGCTGAGATTCCTCCGCACTATGTAAATGAGGTCGTCCTCCCTCAGCCGGTTCCTCATGCTGAGGACCAGATCTTCGATGCTCCTTACATTGCATCGAAAGATCATCGTCGCTATCCTCTCGCTGAGATTCCTCCGCACTATGTAAATGAGGTCGTCCTCCCTCGGCCGGTTCCTCATGCTGAGGACCATTGTCCTTATGTCTGCATAATACTCGTCGAAGGTCTCTTGGGGTCTTTGTAGCCGCTGGGTGATCTGTTGCCAGATGTCCTGATCGTTCTTTCGATTCCGGAACTGTTTTATAAAGTCCAGTTTTAGCCGGTAATAATCATATGATATGTCGCCCTGCCGCTCTTCCCTTATTTGAAAGTACCATTGCTCGGCAGGGCCCGTCAGAAGATAGTGGAAACTATTGAAGAGCTGTTCGGTGGACAGTCGATTGGTTTCCATCAACGTCTCCACTCGGAAGAAGAAACTGTCCACCGACATTGTCTTAGTCGTGCCATCGAACTTCACCCCCCACTTGTGCACGTCCACTTTCGGGTATCTGGAGTAGGGGTTCGGTAACTGGTACCAGTTTCTTGATTCTGCCTCGCCGCGTCATCTGTCCTGTCCTGTTGGCGTCGAGTGTCTGTTTTCCGTCCATCGTCGTTCTGGTTCGTGTGGGGGTTCGGGTGGAGGCGATGGTTCCCTACGGCGGGGCATGGCTGACCCTTCGAGGCGTTCCACCTTTTCTTTTAACGTTGCCATGCCATCCGACACAATGCGGATGTCCCCCATCATCCGTGCCAAGTTGCTGGCGACCGCCTGTATAACGCCGTCTTGTGTTTTCTTCACCGCCGTAGAGATCATCTCCTGAAGTTGGCGATGCAGGAGCGTCCTGTCCGTTCCCGGTCCGTCTCTAGTCTTCCCGTCTCGGTCGCCACCTGATTCGTCGTCTCTCTGTTTTCTCCTCGTCCCGCCGGAAGTCCCCGTTTCCACCCAAGAGTCCGTGCGTCTTGGTCCAGCGTCAGGTTCGCGTCTTGGGAGGGCTGCACCCAGCTCTTCATCCCCCCATGATGGAGCGATGGGCTGGTGTACTTCCGGTCTTGTCGCGTTGTAGTCGTCCATTGGGTGGAACGAAACCTCCCGGTGGTAAGGATTAAAGTACGTCCGTGGGTACGTATCGTCCCTCCTGCACCGCCCGTCTTGTCACGTATCTAGCTGCCGCTACAGTGTTGCCAGTGCCCGTGGTCCTCGGAACCGCTCCAGTGCCAATGAAGCCTTGCACGTGGCCTTGATGTTGGTCTGCCTTTAGCTTTCCTCCTGTCTACACTTCTTTTATATATTTCTTTTATATGTGTGTTTTTTTGTTTTTTTTTTTCACTGCTTATTTCGTGTTTTTTTTTTCAATGCTTTTTTCAGAACAATGAATTTTTTTTTTTTTGTTTTTTCTATTTATCTATTGTCCTACTCCTAAATACTTCTGATTATCCAAAAAAATGTTTTTTTTTTTTGACTTTTAAATGTATGTATAAGTATGTGAATGTATGTGTTTGCTTATATTTTCAAGTGCACGTAGGAAAATTGTTTGCTAAATGTATTTATTTTTATTATGCTGCCTTTGTGTGTGTAGAGTTCCAGGTCGGTTTTCCAATCGCTTGCTTGGGTAGATTTCACTGACCGGGGTGCTTTGCGATCGACCGTGACTAACTCCTCAGGATCTCAACGAAGTGATGGAGATCAACTCTTTCACTCCAACCACAACTTCGAACAGTCTTGACAGTTCTGAAGGCTGGCTGGGATGTCAGATGCTGATTGCTCCAACACGAGCTAAGCTTCCAGGCTATGTGTCCACGCCTCACGAAGAATCGGATGTTCAAACCTTGATTCTTGGGCAGCAGCTGACACTTTAGCCTTTCTACCCGCTCCGTTCTCTGACTCCTCATAAGCCTCCAGCTACCTCACTAGATCTTACAGCCGAAGCCTGAAAATTGGACAGCCGCCTTCAGCTCATGAGCCATCAGAGAAACTTTGACGGCTTTGAACTTTAAAGAAAGGTAAAAGTTTGGATAATTGAAAGAAAACTACCGGACGGACGCGGCTATCGCAAGTCCACGGCAGTGACCTTTGCCAGGGAAGATCACTCTCTTGAAGTCACGATTGGCCTTAAGCCAATTTGGTTAACTATTTTCACCGTGGTAAGCCACGATGAATCTTATTCGTTGGGCGCCATTTTGTTGCAGTTGGTTATGCTACAGGGGCAGCTTCGATGTTGAGGAGGAGGACGGCGGCATGCTTGTCGTTGCTCGGCTAAGCTCGACGGACGGGGGCGGTTCTTGTCCACTCCTCAGGCATCACCCAATTGCACACAAAAGAAATCATGCCTGTTCTAGCTAAGGGAAAATAGAAGGAAGGGGACGAAAAGGTTGAAAGAGAAAAGAGAGCCTTATAGCCTAACCAGTCTGCGGACGGACATCAAAGATAGTGAAGAAAGTGGGAAAGGAAAGGGAAGAGAAAGGCGTTCAAAATGCCTATGCCTTCACCAACAAATAGCTACCTAACCTACACTAAGCCTAAACTAACCTACCTACTTTCAAACTAAACCTACACTATATCTATACTAACTTAAAACTACCTAACCTAAGCCCTACTCACCAATAACGCCCTTCCAGCGGCATTTGCCAGTGGAGGTTCGTTGAGAACCTAAGGGTGCCTGATTTCCTTGGCACTATTCGCCTGCCCACCCCTCATGTCACCGATGACATGACCAATGCTATCTCCCTTGGCGGTTTTGCGGGAGATAGCCCCTCTGCGGAGACGTTAGCCACGGCCTAACGCTCCACCCCGTTTACTACCCCAAGAAGGACGGCCTTCCCTTCACTCTACACAAACATGTCGGCAAAAGCGAAATTACTCCATTTTAAAATAAAACTCACACTTTCATTATAAGATATACAATTTAAGTTATTTATTTAGCAAAAAAAAAGGAAATATACTCAAGCTTAGCCCCTAACAAAAATGTAGCAGAAAAATTCAGAAAAGAAAAAAAAGCAAAACTTAAACTAAGGAAAATTAAAAAAAATCCAAACAAACAAAAAATAAAAAAAAATTTAAATATAGGAATAAAGTAAAAGAAAATTAATATAAGAGAAATTCAAAACTTAGGGGCTGGGTGGTAGCCCTGGCTACAGCACTACGGACAATACACAACATGGACTAATGCCTCCAACTATGAGACGGTTACTCACAGGTTATGTCTTGTCCCCCGACGTCTTGCGCGCAGCACGGTGAAGGATCCCCCTGGAACTATTTTCGTTAATTGTGGGGTCTCTGCCCTCTTTTCGCGAACACTCACGAACGAATACTAAAGCCAGGTTCACAAATTCACAACTAATTTAGAACTTAATGGAAAACTTAACAACTATACTTAAGCTAAACAGAAATTCAATTATATTCAACGCAAAAAAAAACTATTCTCTAGTCCTGGATTCTTTCACTGTTTTCGGCTTCCACTGCACTGGTTTGGGTTCCCGGACTTCCGACAAGTCACAGCACTTTGGTGTTTAATTGAGTGGCACTTCACTTCCTTACCACACTGTAGTGGAGCGGACCTTGTCACTTCGTATACTGTATATATGTATATATTGATCGCGGCGAGGTCAGTGGGACTTTTTCAGTATATATATATATATATATATATATATATATGTAAATACATATGCGCACCCTTTGTCACTGTTTATCAAATAAAACACTTTTTGTCGTTGGGTTATGTTATTATCACCCTGGAACTATGCACTTTTACACTTTGTGTGTGCACTTTGTTCTTTGTCTTCCCTTTTTTTTGTTTTTGTTTAAAAGTTCTTCCTTCTTTTCTTTTAATATTGTTTTGCACTCCACTCTTAGTATTTCCTTTTTTTTTTTTTCTTTTTTTCACTTGTAAACTTTTCTGCACCTTTTTCAAAAAAAAATTCTTTTTTTTTGCTATATCACAAAGCCCGCGCTTCACCCTTTTTTTCTCCCCATGTGAACTCGGCCTTTAATTGTTCCGAATCGTGTCTTCGTAATTTTGCTCTTTCTCTCAAGCTTTCCTCTTCCTTCCATTCCCTGGAAAGTTCCACTCACACCCTATTGTCGTGCTCCTCCAACAAATACAATGTAAACATCTGTCCGTCTTATTTACGCTTGCGCGCACGTCATAATCAAAATATTGTTTATCAATTCAATGTCCAATGTGGTGCTCGGCGTACAAAAAAATTTAAAAAAGGAAACTACAATGTGACTATCGCCTCCACATTATGGCTATACATTGGTCATCGAGGGAACCCTTTTGGCAGGTAAGTTTACCCACGGGACTCATCAGGTACTTTAGTTTTCTTTTTGTTTTCTTTTTTCAGGTCACAGGATGGATGGCGGATGGGGATCGAGGACTGAAAAACAGGTATGTAACAAAGATTTTCTAATTATTATCAGAGCTATAACTCTTATTTATTTACAGGTAAGGATTTGTCGCAACACGGTCCTACATTCCTCATAGAGTGAAGAGCATCAAGCCTAAGGCAAACGCGTGGTACGACTTGAGCTGCAAAGAGGCTATCATAATGAGAGAGTTGAGTTTCCGGGATTACAAAGCCAACTCTTCTGAGGAAGCCCGGAATAAGTTCAAACGGATCCGAAATGACTGTAATGCATTAATAAGACGTGTTAAATTCTCCTTTGACCAAAAGTTGAGGCAAAAAGTTCTACAATGCCCCAAGGGTAGCAGAAGCTTTTGGTCTTTCGTAAAAAACATAAGGAATTACGCCTCGTTTTCGATCCCAACGCTCATTTGCAATGACATTCCAGCTGTCAGCTCTTTGGACAAAGCTAATCTGCTTGCTGCACACTTTGCAGCTAGCTCAACGCTTCCAGATAGCGCTATGTCCCCGCCTGTACTTGAGAGCGTAAAATTCCCCATGGGGCAAATCCACTTTCGCACTCGTACAGTAGCAAGAGTACTTAAAGATCTAAACATACACAAATCCGCTGGCCCGGATGGTATTCCCCTTGTTCTTCTGAAGAGGTGTTCTTCTACGCTGGCAAAACCACTGCGTAAGCTTTTCCATCTGTCCTACTCTTCAGGGCTCTTTCCGAGTAAGTGTAAAATACCATCCGGCCTATCCCTAAAAAAGGCGAATCTTCGTCACCCACTTCCTACCGACCCATAGCACTAACGTCCTTTCTCTCCAAGGTCATGGAAACGCTGATAAACCGTCAGCTTATGAAATGTCTCGAGTCCCGGAAGCTTCTTAATGACCGGCAGTACGGCTTCCGAAGCAACCGTTCTACTGGTGATCTGATGGCAAATCTCACTGAAAAGTGGAACCAATCTTTGCACAATTTAGGAGAAAGCAAGATTGTTGCGCTTGATATTTCAAAGGCATTTGACAGGGTCTGGCATCAGGCTCTTTTGTCGAAAATGCGTGCTTTTGGGATCGATGAGTCTCTTCTTCAATGGATTAGAAATTACCTTTCGAATCGTTCAATACAAGTCGTTTTGGATGGATTCAAGTCTGATATCCACCATATTAATGCTGGTGTTCCCCAGGGCTCTGTTTTGTCTCCGACACTCTTTCTCATTTTTATAAATGATCTCTTGTCTGCTACTTCTAATCCTATTCATTCCTTCGCTGATGACAGTACCCTCAGCTTTTCACATTCGTTCCTTGGCTCACGTCCCTCCACTTCGACCTTAGACTCGGAACTGCAGCGTATGTTAAGCACATTAAATTCCGACCTTGACAGCATAATCGATTGGGGAAATAAGAATAGAGTGGAATTTAATGCTTCCAAAACACAGTGCTGTCTACTGTCGTTAAAGCGATCATAAAATAATCAGCCGTTATCCATGAACGGCATTTGCGTTGTTGAAACCGAAAGACTTTCCATCCTCGCTATGTGTATCAACCCAACAATTAGTTGGAACGATCACATATTTGAGGTCGCCAAAAATGCTGCGAAATGTCTAGGTTTCCTTAAACCATGCAAGAAGTACTTCACCCCCTCTGATCTGGCTACAATATACAAGGCATACATACGACCAAAACTTGAGTATAACGCTCCTATCTGGTCAGGTGCTTCTAAGACCTCCCTGCACCTGATGGATAGAATTCAAAAGCGAGCGATAAAACTTATAGGTGACAGTAATATTGCGAAGTCGATTGACTCGTTAGAACACCGACGTAATGTCGCGTCGTTGTCACTTTTTTATCGCTTTTTTAACAAGAAATGCTCAGATGAATTAGTCAGTTGCATTCCTCCCCTTCAAGAATTCACCCGCAATACGCGCCTCGCTAGGAATGCCTATCAATTCACCCTCAAGCCCTCTTTCGGACGTACAGTCAAATTCAGAGACTCGTTCTTTAGCCGCACTACGCGAATCTGGAATGCTCTTCCCAGCTCGATTTTTCCTCCTCATTACTATCCACAGGCATTTAAAACCAATGTGCATCGGTACCTTCTTTCCCTCTCTTCCTCTATACCTTCGGCCCGTGCTGTGACTTGATCCGGTCACTTAAGGGTACTCGCAACCCCTTTTGCACGCGTCAATTATAAAAAAAAACCCTTGAGACGCAGCAGCATCCACATCACTGGCCAAATCAAACACTGGCCCAAAAGCGTGCGAATGATCGTTTTGAACACAGTTCATCTTCACCAGCTAAGAATGATCTTTTTTCTTGCGAAGAGCTAACTTCCTTAATGTTTGATATGGTTTCTGAACTTGAAAATTGTAAGAAAAAAGCACAACAGCTTAAATTTATTGCACAACTTGCAAGTAAATAAATGTATTCTAATGTCAAGTGATTGTATGTCTCGGTTTAAGCTTTTATGTTGGAATGCCAGAAGCATTCGCAACAAGAGCTTTGACTTTTTCAATTTTCTCTCGACTCTGGATATTGATGTCACGGTTGCCGTTTTGGTAATTTTCCACAAAGTAAAAACAGCAACAAAATTTTAATTTTTATGTTTCCACTGAACGATTCATTCTATCGGTCTTCTCAATAACAATACTTTGATCTTCGTTTATATTCACTTCGAAATACTGAATTATTTCTGAAACAAATCAATGAATGATTCAGTCACTCACTGAAAAGGAACGAGCTGATGTAATGGTTCATTTATTGACAGATGACTTCAAAACTCAAAATTGTGTGTTCGAATCAGGAACCAATAAGGATAGAGATGGTCAACTGAATAGCTGATCAAACAACTGATTTCCCCTTTGTCAATCGACCGTTTGACTGTTATTTAAGTCTTCTAGTAAACATAACCCGGACATAACCTCAAATTCTGAAAGTTATTTGCGTATCATCGAACATTGTCTCACTTTACTCAACACGTTTACGTTTCCACACCAAAATTGAAAAGATGGCGGCTGATTTGTAAATTTTTGTCTTCAATAGTGTCAAACACTCGTAAATTGTCAACTGTTCGTGAATTCATCAGCCATTTTGTGTACAGCCAACAAAACGTGTTCAGAAAACCAACTGCAAATTGTTTACGCATGTAAGTGTAACCGAAACTTTAAAAGGATTTAATTTTAATAAATTGATAATCCGATAGCTTTTATATATATAATAACTGACGAAATATGTAGAAAAACAGGAGAGTAACTCGTGCTGAAAAGTTGCACATTTGGGAAAGATTTATTATCAATTGATGTTCCGAGTTACGCGTATTATATATAATTTTATATACTAAAATAAAAATTTGGTATTACATATTATTCTTACAAAATGTTATTTTTATTGTAGAAATGACATACATTCAATATGAAAGGTGTTGTAATCAATAAAAACAATGAAACCTAACACAAAAACATATATAAAACATATTTCGTGCAATGAAAATAACAACAATAAGAATAGAACGGATATATTTTGCAAAACAACTTTGTATAATTTAACTCAGAGCGACGATATATGACAATTATAACACATTAAATATACCTAAAACAATTAAATCGCTTCAAAATGAGAACATATATACAAATTCAAGATACCTTTTGAGTATAATTTCAGGCGATAAATACGATTTTAAATAGTTTCAGACTTAATATTACAATAGTTATAAGATCGATACATATGTATAGAAAACGAGTTTTAGTGTTTAAAATCAGTTGCAGTTATTCAGTGTCAATTGTTCATAAGAACTATTAAAAAAATGTTTGCGTTTAAACTAAATTTATGTCCTTATTTTGTTTTTGAAATAATCATAAAAATTTTAAGTTTATTGCTTTTGTGATGCAACTTCTGCCTTACAAACATCATTTTGGAACGCAGCTATCGTCAACCATTACTTTGCATTGGAAAACACTATACCTTCTCTCTTCCAATTTTTTGATTGATATGCCCCCACCTTTTAACAGTTTGAAGAGTGAGGAGATCCACCATATAGGTAGTTCACACGTATTCTCAGTTAAGAACAAAAAAAATCATGTCTGCGAATCAGCTGTTCAGGAAGGGCAATGTTATAAAAAAACGCTTTCAAAATGAATTCAAGGGCGGAAGACAAGGGAGTTGACTGTCTCCCTATTGGTCTCTGGTTCGAATTGCTAACCTATTTTGCGGGCTGTTTTTGTTTTCGCCAAAATCAAAATAAACACTTTGTATAGGTAAGTTATAAAAGAGAAATTGTTTTCATATTAAAAATAAAACAACATTTAAGTTTCGTGAATGAAAAGAAAAGAGCTCGACAAGAAACTGAGACCGTAACAAGATAAGCCCCAATCTTCTAGGAGTTGGTAAGTAGTTTTCTTATTAGATTTGAAGTTTCAAAACATTTGGCTTAATATGTTCATATAAGTATATAACTTGTTAGTGATCCACATAAAGACGCAGCGAAAAATTATATGGAGAGGAAATTTCGCCATGAATTGCTCAAGACATTTACATGGCTGCAAAAAAAAGAAAACAAATGCTTTTGTAGTGCTTGCGATAGCATTCTCACTAATCATTTGGGTCACCTAAGAACAGTGAAGTAAAGGACTCGCATATTAAAAACATGGAAGCAAAGAAAAAACAATTGCAAATTCATTCCTGCTTCAAACATATGTGATGATGAATGAAATATAAGACATGCATATGTGATGAATTAAATGTAAAATATACAGTGCGGGAATAAAATATAGCACAATTCGTTTTTTAACATTGTTTTTTATTTTTGTACACAAAACAAACCCAGTGAATTTATTTTTGAACACAAATTTGAATACTTCTTATTCATGTATAGAATTTTTTTGAGTAAAGTAATGCAATACAGAGGAAATAAAAAAATACCAAATCTTGGTGCGAAAAAATATAGCACGTTTGCAGCATTTAGTTAAAAAAAAGATCATATGTATTACGATTTCATTTTCTTTTAACTCCTAATAATGAGTAGTTCCTCCACTTTTTTTTTATAATTGCTGCCATTCTGTTTGGTAAGGATTTAAACAATTTTTAAATATTTTTTGTGATAATTTGCGCCAATTTGATAAAATGCTTTGTTTAAACTCAAAAACACTTTCGTATTGCCTGTTTTCAGCATTAACAGCCCTGGCAAGAAGACCCCAACAGTTTTCAATAAAATTTATATCTGGCGATCGTGCTGGCCAATTTAAAACATCAACGTTGTTATCTGGTATGCGGTATGCACCGCACCATTATCTTACTGAAAAATAAGCGGTAAGCACGTAATTTCACCAATACTTTTTGCTATCCATTCTCTGTGTTACGAACTTTACCATGATATCCTCTTCCAGCCCATATCATAACAGTTCCTCCACCATGTTGCCGACTACTCAATATTGTCTCTTCTTTTCTTAAGTCGTGATAGTAATATGTCAGGCCATCGGGACCGTCGGGATTAAGCTTCTTCTCGTCCGTGAATAATACCCTACGCCATTATTTTTTCCAATGAATATGCTCTATGGCGAATTTTACTCTGCCATCCTTGTATTTTGGCGTAAGTAGTGGTTTCTTCTTAATTTTTTTGCGATGAATAACTGGAGACTCCTTCAATAGTGTTTGGACGTTTCTTACATTAATCGTGACATCTGCTTGTTCAGCGATTTTGCGACTCGTTAAGCCCGAATTCGATGCTTTTCTTAGAACTGCGTGCCTATCCCTGTCAGTGATAGCCCTTGGATGCCCTGGGCTTCTTTCCGTAATTTCTAGGTTCTTTGAGGAAATTTGAAATCACTTTTCGGCTTCTTTCTAGTTTTTCGGCAATATACGCAATTTTGAAATTTTGTTGGTGCATTTTGGCACTAGTTAATTTTTTTCCTCTACCCATTTTACAACTTTTGGCACTCTAAAAAAAATAAAATCTCAGAATGGGCCTTTTTCTTTGATTTCCTTCACACAAAAATCACCAAAACGCGACTTAAATTCTTTTCTCTTATAATTAAGGATTTTCTAAAAACTTTTTCAGGCACCCAGTACAAAACCACTGTGGCTTTACTGGGGCACAGAGAGGTATAAGAAAAAAGGACATAGATCATTAACCACTATCCTATCAAAACTAATTGTGAAATTACATTCTGGGCTATATTTTTTTCGCGGACTGTGTGTGATGAATGTCTTGTTCTTGCTTTAGCAATAGTTTGGTCCTTTTTATTAACAATTGGTCATTTTTATTTCCAATTTTGGACACATTTTTTTTTTTCCAAATGGTAACCGTGATTGATGTACCATATCTTATTTGTGAAACGGGTCTACAAAGTAATATTCGTTTTGACTGTAGTAATTATTCTTGTTATCGCTGTGATCGGAATAGCAGATGCTGTGGTGTTGCCATCCTCATAAAAAAATATTGTCCATTCGGTGTGAACTAAATAATAGTACTTCTTTAAATTTTTTTCTGTTTATTTTCCTAAAGGATCACGTAATGCATAGGAAAAATCAATTCTTGAAAAATGACCTTAGAAGAATATTAAGCTAAACTAATGTAATCATAGGAGGCGACTTAATTTGTAGGCATCGAAGTTGGGGATGTTTACGGGCAAATGTTTAGGGAAATACGTTATATAACTTATGCCTAAGACATAACTTTACCATAGTGTACCCACATTCCGACTTGCAGTAGATATTCTTCTTCAACATTAGATTTTTTTTTAACTATAATTCATTTTGGAACGCAGCTATCGTCAACCATTACTTTGCATTGGAAAACACTATACCTTCTCTCTTCCAATTTTTTGATTGATATGCCCCCACCTTTTAACAGTTTGAAGAGTGAGGAGATCCACCATATAGGTAGTTCACACGTATTCTCAGTTAAGAACAAAAAAAATCATGTCTGCGAATCAGCTGTTCAGGAAGGGCAATGTTATAAGAAAACGCTTTCAAAATGAATTCAAGGGCGGAAGACAAGGGAGTTGACTGTCTCCCTATTGGTCTCTGGTTCGAATTGCTAACCTATTTTGCGGGCGGTTTTTGTTTTCGCCAAAATCAAAATAAACACTTTGTATAGGTAAGTTATAAAAGAGAAATTGTTTTCATATTAAAAATAAAACAACATTTAAGTTTCGTGAATGAAAAGAAAAGAGCTCGACAAGAAACTGAGACCGTAACAAGATAAGCCCCAATCTTCTAGGAGTTGGTAAGTAGTTTTCTTATTAGATTTGAAGTTTCAAAACATTTGGCTTAATATGTTCATATATGTGTATAACTTGTTAGTGATCCACATAAAGACGCAGCGAAAAATTATATGGAGAGGAAATTTCGCCATGAATTGCTCAAGACATTTAATAATAATAATAATTGTTGGCGCTACAGTCCAAAGGGGGACCAGGGCCTAGCTTGCTCATCAACTACTCGTGTTGTGCGCGCTACTGTTCTCTCACGAGTAGAAGGGACCTACAGTTTTTTGCCGATTCCGAACGGCGAAATTTGAGAAGCTTTCTTAGACACTTATTACTCTTTGAGTGTTGTCAGCAGCTCGAAAGAGGTGGTGCCGTGAAATATTAGAAAAATTGGTGTTGAACTGGGAGTCGAACCTAAACCCTTCGGCGTGTGAGCGTCGCACTCTACCCACTACGCCACGGCGACCACACAGACAAGACATTTACATGGCTGCAAAAAAAAGAAAACAAATGCTTTTGTAGTGCTTGCGATAGCATTCTCACTAATCATTTGGGTCACCTAAGAACAGTGAAGTAAAGGACTCGCATATTAAAAACATGGAAGCAACGAAAAAAACAAACAAATTCATTCCTGCTTCAAACATATGTGATGATGAATGAAATATACGACATGCATATGTGATGAATTAAATGTAAAATATACAGTCCGCGAATAAAATATAGCACAATTCGTTTTTTAACATTGTTTTTTATTTTTGTACACAAAACAAACCCAGTGAATTTATTTTTGAACACAAATTTGAATACTTCTTATTCATGTATAGAGTTTTTTTTGAGTAAAGTAATGCAATACAGAGGAAATAAAAAAATACCAAATCTTGGTGCGAAAAAATATAGCACGTTTGCAGCATTTAGTTTAGAAAAAAGATCATATGTATTACTATTTCATTTTCTTTTAACTCCTAATAATGAGTAGTTCCTCCACTTTTTTTTATAATTGCTGCCATTCTGTTTGGTAAGGATTTAAACAATTTTTAAATATTTTTTGTGATAATTTGCGCCAATTTGATAAAATGCTTTGTTTAAACTCAAAAACACTTTCGTATTGCCTGTTTTCAGCATTAACAGCCCTGGCAAGAAGACCCCAACAGTTTTCAATAATATTTATATCTGGCGATCGTGCTGGCCAATTTAAAACATCAACGTTGTTATCTGGTATGCGGTATGCACCGCACCATTATCTTACTGAAAAATAAGCGGTAAGCACGTAATTTCACCAATACTTTTTGCTATCCATTCTCTGTGTTACGAACTTTACCATGATATCCTCTTCCAGCCCATATCATAACAGTTCCTCCACCATGTTGCCGACTACTCAATATTGTCTCTTCTTTTCTTAAGTCGTGATAGTAATATGTCAGGCCATCGGGACCGTCGAGATTAAGCTTCTTCTCGTCCGTGAATAATACCCCACGCCATTATTTTTTCCAATGAATATGCTCTATGGCAAATTTTACCCTGCCATCCTTGTGTGTTGGCGTAAGTAGTGGTTTCTTCTTAATTTTTTTGCGATGAATAACTGGAGACTCCTTCAATAGTGTTTGGACGTTTCTTACATTAATCGTGACATCTGCTTGTTCAGCGATTTTGCGACTCGTTAAGCCCGAATTCGATGCTTTTCTTAGAACTGCGTGCCTATCCCTGTCAGTGATAGCCCTTGGATGCCCTGGGCTTCTTTCCGTAATTTCTAGGTTCTTCGAGGAAATTTGAAATCACTTTTCGGCTTCTTTCTAGTTTTTCGGCAATATACGCAATTTTGAAATTTTGTTGGTGCATTTTGGCACTAGTTAATTTTTTTCCTCTACCCATTTTACAACTTTTGGCACTCTAAAAAAAATAAAATCTCAGAATGGGCCTTTTTCTTTGATTTCCTTCACACAAAAATCACCAAAACGCGACTTAAATTCTTTTCTCTTATAATTAAGGATTTTCTAAAAACTTTTTCAGGCACCCAGTACAAAACCACTGTGGCTTTACTGGGGCACAGAGAGGTATAAGAAAAAAGGACATAGATCATTAACCACTATCCTATCAAAACTAATTGTGAAATTACATTCTGGGCTATATTTTTTTCGCGGACTGTGTGTGATGAATGTCTTGTTCTTGCTTTAGCAATAGTTTGGTCCTTTTTATTAACAATTGGTCATTTTTATTTCCAATTTTGGACACATTTTTTTTTTTCCAAATGGTAACCGTGATTGATGTACTATATCTTATTTGTGAAACGGGTCTACAAAGTAATATTCGTTTTGACTGTAGTAATTATTCTTGTTATCGCTGTGATCGGAATAGCAGAGGCTGTGGTGTTGCCATCCTCATAAAAAAATATTGTCCATTCGGTGTGAACTAAATAATAGTACTTCTTTAAATTTTTTTCTGTTTATTTTCCTAAAGGATCACGTAATGCATAGGAAAAATCAATTCTTGAAAAATGACCTTAGAAGAATATTAAGCTAAACTAATGTAATCATAGGAGGCGACTTAATTTGTAGGCATCGAAGTTGGGGATGTTTACGGGCAAATGTTTAGGGAAATACGTTATATAACTTATGCCTAAGACATAACTTTACCATAGTGTACCCACATTCCGACTTGCAGTAGATATTCTTCTTCAACATTAGATTTTTTTTTAACTATAATTCATTTTGGAACGCAGCTATCGTCAACCATTACTTTGCATTGGAAAACACTATACCTTCTCTCTTCCAATTTTTTGATTGATATGCCCCCACCTTTTAACAGTTTGAAGAGTGAGGAGATCCACCATATAGGTAGTTCACACGTATTCTCAGTTAAGAACAAAAAAAATCATGTCTGCGAATCAGCTGTTCAGGAAGGGCAATGTTATAAAAAAACGCTTTCAAAATGAATTCAAGGGCGGGAGACAAGGGAGTTGACTGTCTCCCTATTGGTCTCTGGTTCGAATTGCTAACCTATTTTGCGGGCTGTTTTTGTTTTCGCCAAAATCAAAATAAACACTTTGTATAGGTAAGTTATAAAAGAGAAATTGTTTTCATATTAAAAATAAAACAACATTTAAGTTTCGTGAATGAAAAGAAAAGAGCTCGAAAAGAAACTGAGACCGTAACAAGATAAGCCCCAATCTTCTAGGAGTTGGTAAGTAGTTTTCTTATTAGATTTGAAGTTTCAAAACATTTGGCTTAATATGTTCATATATGTGTATAACTTGTTAGTGATCCACATAAAGACGCAGCGAAAAATTATATGGAGAGGAAATTTCGCCATGAATTGCTCAAGACATTTACATGGCTGCAAAAAAAAGAAAGCAAATGCTTTTGTAGTGCTTGCGATAGCATTCTCACTGATCATTTGGGTCACCTAAGAACAGTGAAGTAAAGGACTCGCATATTAAAAACATGGAAGCAAAGAAAAAAACAATTGCAAATTCATTCCTGCTTCAAACATATGTGATGATGAATGAAATATAAGACATGCATATGTGATGAATTAAATGTAAAATATACAGTGCGCGAATAAAATATAGCACAATTCGTTTTTTAACATTGTTTTTTATTTTTGTACACAAAACAAACCCAGTGAATTTATTTTTGAACACAAATTTGAATACTTCTTATTCATGTATAGGGTTTTTTTGAGTAAAGTAATGCAATACAGAGGAAATAAAATAAATACCAAATCTTGGTGCGAAAAAATATAGCACGTTTGCAGCATTTAGTTTAGAAAAAAGATCATACGTATTACTATTTCATTTTCTTTTAACTCCTAATAATGAGTAGTTCCTCCACTTTTTTTTATAATTGCTGCCATTCTGTTTGGTAAGGATTTAAACAATTTTTAAATATTTTTTGTGATAATTTGCGCCAATTTGATAAAATGCTTTGTTTAAACTCAAAAACACTTTCGTATTGCCTGTTTTCAGCATTAACAGCCCTGGCAAGAAGACCCCAACAGTTTTCAATAATATTTATATCTGGCGATCGTGCTGGCCAATTTAAAACATCAACGTTGTTATCTGGTATGCGGTATGCACCGCACCATTATCTTACTGAAAAATAAGCGGTAAGCACGTAATTTCACCAATACTTTTTGCTATCCATTCTCTGTGTTACGAACTTTACCATGATATCCTCTTCCAGCCCATATCATAACAGTTCCTCCACCATGTTGCCGACTACTCAATATTGTCTCTTCTTTTCTTAAGTCGTGATAGTAATATGTCAGGCCATCGGGACCGTCGAGATTAAGCTTCTTCTCGTCCGTGAATAATACCCCACGCCATTATTTTTTCCAATGAATATGCTCTATGGCGAATTTTACCCTGCCATCCTTGTGTTTTGGCGTAAGTAGTGGTTTCTTCTTAATTTTTTTGCGATGAATAACTGGAGACTCCTTCAATAGTGTTTGGACGTTTCTTACATTAATCGTGACATCTGCTTGTTCAGCGATTTTGCGACTCGTTAAGCCCGAATTCGATGCTTTTCTTAGAACTGCGTGCCTATCCCTGTCAGTGATAGCCCTTGGATGCCCTGGGCTTCTTTCCGTAATTTCTAGGTTCTTTGAGGAAATTTGAAATCACTTTTCGGCTTCTTTCTAGTTTTTCGGCAATATACGCAATTTTGAAATTTTGTTGGTGCATTTTGGCACTAGTTAATTTTTTTCCTCTACCCATTTTACAACTTTTGGCACTCTAAAAAAAATAAAATCTCAGAATGGGCCTTTTTCTTTGATTTCCTTCACACAAAAATCACCAAAACGCGACTTAAATTCTTTTCTCTTATAATTAAGGATTTTCTAAAAACTTTTTCAGGCACCCAGTACAAAACCACTGTGGCTTTACTGGGGCACAGAGAGGTATAAGAAAAAAGGACATAGATCATTAACCACTATCCTATCAAAACTAATTGTGAAATTACATTCTGGGCTATATTTTTTTCGCGGACTGTGTGTGATGAATGTCTTGTTCTTGCTTTAGCAATAGTTTGGTCCTTTTTATTAACAATTGGTCATTTTTATTTCCAATTTTGGACACATTATTTTTTTCCAAATGGTAACCGTGATTGATGTACCATATCTTATTTGTGAAACGGGTCTACAAAGTAATATTCGTTTTGACTGTAGTAATTATTCTTGTTATCGCTGTGATCGGAATAGCAGAGGCTGTGGTGTTGCCATCCTCATAAAAAAATATTGTCCATTCGGTGTGAACTAAATAATAGTACTTCTTTAAATTTTTTTCTGTTTATTTTCCTAAAGGATCACGTAATGCATACGAAAAATCAATTCTTGAAAAATGACCTTAGAAGAATATTAAGCTAAACTAATGTAATCATAGGAGGCGACTTAATTTGTAGGCATCGAAGTTGGGGATGTTTACGGGCAAATGTTTAGGGAAATACGTTATATAACTTATGCCTAAGACATAACTTTACCATAGTGTACCCACATTCCGACTTGCAGTAGATATTCTTCTTCAACATTAGATTTTTTTTTAACTATAATTCATTTTGGAACGCAGCTATCGTCAACCATTACTTTGCATTGGAAAACACTATACCTTCTCTCTTCCAATTTTTTGATTAATATGCCCCCACCTTTTAACAGTTTGAAGAGTGAGGAGATCCACCATATAGGTAGTTCACACGTATTCTCAGTTAAGAACAAAAAAAATCATATCTGCGAATCAGCTGTTCAGGAAGGGCAATGTTATAAAAAAACGCTTTCAAAATGAATTCAAGGGCGGGAGACAAGGGAGTTGACTGTCTCCCTATTGGTCTCTGGTTCGAATTGCTAACCTATTTTGCGGGCTGTTTTTGTTTTCGCCAAAATCAAAATAAACACTTTGTATAGGTAAGTTATAAAAGAGAAATTGTTTTCATATTAAAAATAAAACAACATTTAAGTTTCGTGAATGAAAAGAAAAGAGCTCGACAAGAAACTGAGACCGTAACAAGATAAGCCCCAATCTTCTAGGAGTTGGTAAGTAGTTTTCTTATTAGATTTGAAGTTTCAAAACATTTGGCTTAATATGTTCATATATGTGTATAACTTGTTAGTGATCCACATAAAGACGCAGCGAAAAATTATATGGAGAGGAAATTTCGCCATGAATTGCTCAAGACATTTACATGGCTGCAAAAAAAAGAAAGCAAATGCTTTTGTAGTGCTTGCGATAGCATTCTCACTGATCATTTGGGTCACCTAAGAACAGTGAAGTAAAGGACTCGCATATTAAAAACATGGAAGCAAAGAAAAAAACAATTGCAAATTCATTCCTGCTTCAAACATATGTGATGATGAATGAAATATAAGACATGCATATGTGATGAATTAAATGTAAAATATACAGTGCGCGAATAAAATATAGCACAATTCGTTTTTTAACATTGTTTTTTATTTTTGTACACAAAACAAACCCAGTGAATTAATTTTTGAACACAAATTTGAATACTTCTTATTCATGTATAGAGTTTTTTTGAGTAAAGTAATGCAATACAGAGGAAATAAAAAAATACCAAATCTTGGTGCGAAAAAATATAGCACGTTTGCAGCATTTAGTTAAAAAAAAGATCATATGTATTACGATTTCATTTTCTTTTAACTCCTAATAATGAGTAGTTCCTCCACTTTTTTTTTATAATTGCTGCCATTCTGTTTGGTAAGGATTTAAACAATTTTTAAATATTTTTTGTGATAATTTGCGCCAATTTGATAAAATGCTTTGTTTAAACTCAAAAACACTTTCGTATTGCCTGTTTTCAGCATTAACAGCCCTGGCAAGAAGACCCCAACAGTTTTCAATAATATTTATATCTGGCGATCGTGCTGGCCAATTTAAAACATCAACGTTGTTATCTGGTATGCGGTATGCACCGCACCATTATCTTACTGAAAAATAAGCGGTAAGCACGTAATTTCACCAATACTTTTTGCTATCCATTCTCTGTGTTACGAACTTTACCATGATATCCTCTTCCAGCCAATATCATAACAGTTCCTCCACCATGTTGCCGACTACTCAATATTGTCTCTTCTTTTCTTAAGTCGTGATAGTAATATGTCAGGCCATCGGGACCGTCGAGATTAAGCTTCTTCTCGTCCGTGAATAATACCCCACGCCATTATTTTTTCCAATGAATATGCTCTATGGCGAATTTTACCCTGCCATCCTTGTGTTTTGGCGTAAGTAGTGGTTTCTTCTTAATTTTTTTGCGATGAATAACTGGAGACTCCTTCAATAGTATTTGGACGTTTCTTACATTAATCGTGACATCTGCTTGTTCAGCGATTTTGCGACTCGTTAAGCCCGAATTCGATGCTTTTCTTAGAACTGCGTACCTATCCCTGTCAGTGATAGCCCTTGGATGCCCTGGGCTTCTTTCCGTAATTTCTAGGTTCTTTGAGGAAATTTGAAATCACTTTTCGGCTTCTTTCTAGTTTTTCGGCAATATACGCAATTTTGAAATTTTGTTGGTGCATTTTGGCACTAGTTAATTTTTTTCCTCTACCCATTTTACAACTTTTGGCACTCTAAAAAAAATAAAATCTCAGAATGGGCCTTTTTCTTTGATTTCCTTCACACAAAAATCACCAAAACGCGACTTAAATTCTTTTCTCTTATAATTAAGGATTTTCTAAAAACTTTTTCAGGCACCCAGTACAAAACCACTGTGGCTTTACTGGGGCACAGAGAGGTATAAGAAAAAAGGACATAGATCATTAACCACTATCCTATCAAAACTAATTGTGAAATTACATTCTGGGCTATATTTTTTTCGCGGACTGTGTGTGATGAATGTCTTGTTCTTGCTTTAGCAATAGTTTGGTCCTTTTTATTAACAATTGGTCATTTTTATTTCCAATTTTGGACACATTATTTTTTTTCCAAATCGTAACCGTGATTGATGTACCATATCTTATTTGTGAAACGGGTCTACAAAGTAATATTCGTTTTGACTGTAGTAATTATTCTTGTTATCGCTGTGATCGGAATAGCAGAGGCTGTGGTGTTGCCATCCTCATAAAAAAATATTGTCCATTCGGTGTGAACTAAATAATAGTACTTCTTTAAATTCAAATCAATTCTTGAAAAATGACCTTAGAAGAATATTAAGCTAAACTAATGTAATCATAGGAGGCGACTTAATTTGTAGGCATCGAAGTTGGGGATGTTTACGGGCAAATGTTTAGGGAAATACGTTATATAACTTATGCCTAAGACATAACTTTACCATAGTGTACCCACATTCCGACTTGCAGTAGATATTCTTCTTCAACATTAGATTTTTTTTTAACTATAATTCATTTTGGAACGCAGCTATCGTCAACCATTACTTTGCATTGGAAAACACTATACCTTCTCTCTTCCAATTTTTTGATTGATATGCCCCCACCTTTTAACAGTTTGAAGAGTGAGGAGATCCACCATATAGGTAGTTCACACGTATTCTCAGTTAAGAACAAAAAAAATCATGTCTGCGAATCAGCTGTTCAGGAAGGGCAATGTTATAAAAAAACGCTTTCAAAATGAATTCAAGGGCGGGAGACAAGGGAGTTGACTGTCTCCCTATTGGTCTCTGGTTCGAATTGCTAACCTATTTTGCGGGCTGTTTTTGTTTTCGCCAAAATCAAAATAAACACTTTGTATAGGTAAGTTATAAAAGAGAAATTGTTTTCATATTAAAAATAAAACAACATTTAAGTTTCGTGAATGAAAAGAAAAGAGCTCGACAAGAAACTGAGACCGTAACAAGATAAGCCCCAATCTTCTAGGAGTTGGTAAGTAGTTTTCTTACTAGATTTGAAGTTTCAAAACATTTGGCTTAATATGTTCATATATGTGTATAACTTGTTAGTGATCCACATAAAGACGCAGCGAAAAATTATATGGAGAGGAAATTTCGCCATGAATTGCTCAAGACATTTACATGGCTGCAAAAAAAAGAAAACAAATGCTTTTGTAGTGCTTGCGATAGCATTCTCACTAATCATTTGGGTCACCTAAGAACAGTGAAGTAAAGGACTCGCATATTAAAAACATGGAAGCAAAGAAAAAAACAATTGCAAATTCATTCCTGCTTCAAACATATGTGATGATGAATGAAATATAAGACATGCATATGTGATGAATTAAATGTAAAATATACAGTGCGCGAATAAAATATAGCACAATTCGTTTTTTAACATTGTTTTTTATTTTTGTACACAAAACAAACCCAGTGAATTTATTTTTGAACACAAATTTGAATACTTCTTATTCATGTATAGAGTTTTTTTGTGTAAAGTAATGCAATACAGAGGAAATAAAAAAATACCAAATCTTGGTGCGAAAAAATATAGCACGTTTGCAGCATTTAGTTTAGAAAAAAGATCATATGTATTACGATTTCATTTTCTTTTAACTCCTAATAATGAGTAGTTCCTCCACTTTTTTTTATAATTGCTGCCATTCTGTTTGGTAAGGATTTAAACAATTTTTAAATATTTTTTGTGATAATTTGCGCCAATTTGATAAAATGCTTTGTTTAAACTCAAAAACACTTTCGTATTGCCTGTTTTCAGCATTAACAGCCCTGGCAAGAAGACCCGAACAGTTTTCAATAATATTTATATCTGGCGATCGTGCTGGCCAATTTAAAACATCAACGTTGTTATCTGGTATGCGGTATGCACCGCACCATTATCTTACTGAAAAATAAGCGGTAAGCACGTAATTTCACCAATACTTTTTGCTATCCATTCTCTGTGTTACGAACTTTACCATGATATCCTCTTCCAGCCCATATCATAACAGTTCCTCCACCATGTTGCCGACTACTCAATATTGTCTCTTCTTTTCTTAAGTCGTGATAGTAATATGTCAGGCCATCGGGACCGTCGAGATTAAGCTTCTTCTCGTCCGTGAATAATACCCCACGCCATTATTTTTTCCAATGAATATGCTCTATGGCGAATTTTACCCTGCCATCCTTGTGTTTTGGCGTAAGTAGTGGTTTCTTCTTAATTTTTTTGCGATGAATAACTGGAGACTCCTTCAATAGTGTTTGGACGTTTCTTCCATTAATCGTGACATCTGCTTGTTCAGCGATTTTGCGACTCGTTAAGCCCGAATTCGATGCTTTTCTTAGAACTGCGTGCCTATCCCTGTCAGTGATAGCCCTTGGATGCCCTGGGCTTCTTTCCGTAATTTTTAGGTTCTTTGAGGAAATTTGAAATCACTTTTCGGCTTCTTTCTAGTTTTTCGGCAATATACGCAATTTTGAAATTTTGTTGGTGCATTTTGGCACTAGTTAATTTTTTTCCTCTACCCATTTTACAACTTTTGGCACTCTAAAAAAAATAAAATCTCAGAATGGGCCTTTTTCTTTGATTTCCTTCACACAAAAATCACCAAAACGCGACTTAAATTCTTTTCTCTTATAATTAAGGATTTTCTAAAAACTTTTTCAGGCACCCAGTACAAAACCACTGTGGCTTTACTGGGGCACAGAGAGGTATAAGAAAAAAGGACATAGATCATTAACCACTATCCTATCAAAACTAATTGTGAAATTACATTCTGGGCTATATTTTTTTCGCGGACTGTGTGTGATGAATGTCTTGTTCTTGCTTTAGCAATAGTTTGGTCCTTTTTATTAACAATTGGTCATTTTTATTTCCAATTTTGGACACATTATTTTTTTCCAAATCGTAACCGTGATTGATGTACCATATCTTATTTGTGAAACGGGTCTACAAAGTAATATTCGTTTTGACTGTAGTAATTATTCTTGTTATCGCTGTGATCGGAATAGCAGAGGCTGTGGTGTTGCCATCCTCATAAAAAAATATTGTCCATTCGGTGTGAACTAAATAATAGTACTTCTTTAAATTTTTTTCTGTTTATTTTCCTAAAGGATCACGTAATGCATACGAAAAATCAATTCTTGAAAAATGACCTTAGAAGAATATTAAGCTAAACTAATGTAATCATAGGAGGCGACTTAATTTGTAGGCATCGAAGTTGGGGATGTTTACGGGCAAATGTTTAGGGAAATACGTTATATAACTTATGCCTAAGACATAACTTTACCATAGTGTACCCACATTCCGACTTGCAGTAGATATTCTTCTTCAACATTAGATTTTTTTTTAACTATAATTCATTTTGGAACGCAGCTATCGTCAACCATTACTTTGCATTGGAAAACACTATACCTTCTCTCTTCCAATTTTTTGATTGATATGCCCCCACCTTTTAACAGTTTGAAGAGTGAGGAGATCCACCATATAGGTAGTTCACACGTATTCTCAGTTAAGAACAAAAAAAATCATGTCTGCGAATCAGCTGTTCAGGAAGGGCAATGTTATAAAAAAACGCTTTCAAAATGAATTCAAGGGCGGGAGACAAGGGAGTTGACTGTCTCCCTATTGGTCTCTGGTTCGAATTGCTAACCTATTTTGCGGGCTGTTTTTGTTTTCGCCAAAATCAAAATAAACACTTTGTATAGGTAAGTTATAAAAGAGAAATTGTTTTCATATTAAAAATAAAACAACATTTAAGTTTCGTGAATGAAAAGAAAAGAGCTCGACAAGAAACTGAGACCGTAACAAGATAAGCCCCAATCTTCTAGGAGTTGGTAAGTAGTTTTCTTATTAGATTTGAAGTTTCAAAACATTTGGCTTAATATGTTCATATATGTGTATAACTTGTTAGTGATCCACATAAAGACGCCGCGAAAAATTATATGGAGAGGAAATTTCGCCATGAATTGCTCAAGACATTTACATGGCTGCAAAAAAAAGAAAACAAATGCTTTTGTAGTGCTTGCGATAGCATTCTCACTAATCATTTGGGTCACCTAAGAACAGTGAAGTAAAGGACTCGCATATTAAAAACATGGAAGCAAAGAAAAAAACAATTGCAAATTCATTCCTGCTTCAAACATATGTGATGATGAATGAAATATAAGACATGCATATGTGATGAATTAAATGTAAAATATACAGTGCGCGAATAAAATATAGCACAATTCGTTTTTTAACATTGTTTTTTATTTTTGTACACAAAACAAACTCAGTGAATTTATTTTTGAACACAAATTTGAATACTTCTTATTCATGTATAGAGTTTTTTTGAGTAAAGTAATGCAATACAGAGGAAATAAAAAAATACCAAATCTTGGTGCGAAAAAATATAGCACGTTTGCAGCATTTAGTTTAGAAAAAAGATCATATGTATTACGATTTCATTTTCTTTAACTCCTAATAATGAGTAGTTCCTCCACTTTTTTTTATAATTGCTGCCATTCTGTTTGGTAAGGATTTAAACAATTTTTAAATATTTTTTGTGATAACTTGCGCCAATTTGATAAAATGCTTTGTTTAAACTCAAAAACACTTTCGTATTGCCTGTTTTCAGCATTAACAGCCCTGGCAAGAAGACCCCAACAGTTTTCAATAATATTTATATCTGGCGATCGTGCTGGCCAATTTAAAACATCAACGTTGTTATCTGGTATGCGGTATGCACCGCACCATTATCTTACTGAAAAATAAGCGGTAAGCACGTAATTTCACCAATACTTTTTGCTATCCATTCTCTGTGTTACGAACTTTACCATGATATCCTCTTCCAGCCCATATCATAACAGTTCCTCCACCATGTTGCCGACTACTCAATATTGTCTCTTCTTTTCTTAAGTCGTGATAGTAATATGTCAGGCCATCGGGACCGTCGAGATTAAGCTTCTTCTCGTCCGTGAATAATACCCCAATGAATATGCTCTATGGCGAATTTTACCCTGCCATCCTTGTGTTTTGGCGTAAGTAGTGGTTTCTTCTTAATTTTTTTGCGATGAATAACTGGAGACTCCTTCAATAGTGTTTGGACGTTTCTTACATTAATCGTGACATCTGCTTGTTCAGCGATTTTGCGACTCGTTAAGCCCGAATTCGATGCTTTTCTTAGAACTGCGTGCCTATCCCTGTCAGTGATAGCCCTTGGATGCCCTGGGCTTCTTTCCGTAATTTCTAGGTTCTTTGAGGAAATTTGAAATCACTTTTCGGCTTCTTTCTAGTTTTTCGGCAATATACGCAATTTTGAAATTTTGTTGGTGCATTTTGGCACTAGTTAATTTTTTTCCTCTACCCATTTTACAACTTTTGGCACTCTAAAAAAAATAAAATCTCAGAATGGGCCTTTTTCTTTGATTTCCTTCACACAAAAATCACCAAAACGCGACTTAAATTCTTTTCTCTTATAATTAAGGATTTTCTAAAAACTTTTTCAGGCACCCAGTACAAAACCACTGTGGCTTTACTGGGGCACAGAGAGGTATAAGAAAAATGGACATAGATCATTAACCACTATCCTATCAAAACTAATTGTGAAATTACATTCTGGGCTATATTTTTTTCGCGGACTGTGTGTGATGAATGTCTTGTTCTTGCTTTAGCAATAGTTTGGTCCTTTTTATTAACAATTGGTCATTTTTATTTCCAATTTTGGACACATTATTTTTTTCCAAATCGTAACCGTGATTGATGTACCATATCTTATTTGTGAAACGGGTCTACAAAGTAATATTCGTTTTGACTGTAGTAATTATTCTTGTTATCGCTGTGATCGGAATAGCAGAGGCTGTGGTGTTGCCATCCTCATAAAAAAATATTGTCCATTCGGTGTGAACTAAATAATAGTACTTCTTTAAATTTTTTTCTGTTTATTTTCCTAAAGGATCACGTAATGCATACGAAAAATCAATTCTTGAAAAATGACCTTAGAAGAATATTAAGCTAAACTAATGTAATCATAGGAGGCGACTTAATTTGTAGGCATCGAAGTTGGGGATGTTTACGGGCAAATGTTTAGGGAAATACGTTATATAACTTATGCCTAAGACATAACTTTACCATAGTGTACCCACATTCCGACTTGCAGTAGATATTCTTCTTCAACATTAGATTTTTTTTTAACTATAATTCATTTTGGAACGCAGCTATCGTCAACCATT
This sequence comes from Eristalinus aeneus, assembly GCA_955652365.1. Classification (NCBI taxonomy): domain Eukaryota; kingdom Metazoa; phylum Arthropoda; class Insecta; order Diptera; family Syrphidae; genus Eristalinus; species Eristalinus aeneus. The sequence continues at coordinate 47,693,649 of OY019130.1, forward strand.
ACTTTGCATTGGAAAACACTATACCTTCTCTCTTCCAATTTTTTGATTGATATGCCCCCACCTTTTAACAGTTTGAAGAGTGAGGAGATCCACCATATAGGTAGTTCGCACGTATTCTCAGTTAAGAACAAAAAAAATAATGTCTCCGAATCAGCTGTTCAGGAAGGGCAATGTTATAAAAAAACGCTTTCAAAATGAATTCAAGGGCGGGAGACAAGGGAGTTGACTGTCTCCCTATTGGTCTCTGGTTCGAATTGCTAACCTATTTTGCGGGCTGTTTTTGTTTTCGCCAAAATCAAAATAAACACTTTGTATAGGTAAGTTATAAAAGAGAAATTGTTTTCATATTAAAAATAAAACAACATTTAAGTTTCGTGAATGAAAAGAAAAGAGCTCGACAAGAAACTGAGACCGTAACAAGATAAGCCCCAATCTTCTAGGAGTTGGTAAGTAGTTTTCTTATTAGATTTGAAGTTTCAAAACATTTGGCTTAATATGTTCATATATGTGTATAACTTGTTAGTGATCCACATAAAGACGCAGCGAAAAATTATATGGAGAGGAAATTTCGCCATGAATTGCTCAAGACATTTACATGGCTGCAAAAAAAAGAAAACAAATGCTTTTGTAGTGCTTGCGATAGCATTCTCACTAATCATTTGGGTCACCTAAGAACAGTGAAGTAAAGGACTCGCATATTAAAAACATGGAAGCAAAGAAAAAAACAATTGCAAATTCATTCCTGCTTCAAACATATGTGATGATGAATGAAATATAAGACATGCATATGTGATGAATTAAATGTAAAATATACAGTGCGCGAATAAAATATAGCACAATTCGTTTTTTAACATTGTTTTTTATTTTTGTACACAAAACAAACTCAGTGAATTTATTTTTGAACACAAATTTGAATACTTCTTATTCATGTATAGAGTTTTTTTGAGTAAAGTAATGCAATACAGAGGAAATAAAAAAATACCAAATCTTGGTGCGAAAAAATATAGCACGTTTGCAGCATTTAGTTTAGAAAAAAGATCATATGTATTACGATTTCATTTTCTTTAACTCCTAATAATGAGTAGTTCCTCCACTTTTTTTTTATAATTGCTGCCATTCTGTTTGGTAAGGATTTAAACAATTTTTAAATATTTTTTGTGATAATTTGCGCCAATTTGATAAAATGCTTTGTTTAAACTCAAAAACACTTTCGTATTGCCTGTTTTCAGCATTAACAGCCCTGGCAAGAAGACCCCAACAGTTTTCAATAATATTTATATCTGGCGATCGTGCTGGCCAATTTAAAACATCAACGTTGTTATCTGGTATGCGGTATGCACCGCACCATTATCTTACTGAAAAATAAGCGGTAAGCACGTAATTTCACCAATACTTTTTGCTATCCATTCTCTGTGTTACGAACTTTACCATGATATCCTCTTCCAGCCCATATCATAACAGTTCCTCCACCATGTTGCCGACTACTCAATATTGTCTCTTCTTTTCTTAAGTCGTGATAGTAATATGTCAGGCCATCGGGACCGTCGAGATTAAGCTTCTTCTCGTCCGTGAATAATACCCCACGCCATTATTTTTTCCAATGAATATGCTCTATGGCGAATTTTACCCTGCCATCCTTGTGTGTTGGCGTAAGTAGTGGTTTCTTCTTAATTTTTTTGCGATGAATAACTGGAGACTCCTTCAATAGTGTTTGGACGTTTCTTCCATTAATCGTGACATCTGCTTGTTCAGCGATTTTGCGACTCGTTAAGCCCGAATTCGATGCTTTTCTTAGAACTGCGTACCTATCCCTGTCAGTGATAGCCCTTGGATGCCCTGGGCTTCTTTCCGTAATTTCTAGGTTCTTTGAGGAAATTTGAAATCACTTTTCGGCTTCTTTCTAGTTTTTCGGCAATATACGCAATTTTGAAATTTTGTTGGTGCATTTTGGCACTAGTTAATTTTTTTCCTCTACCCATTTTACAACTTTTGGCACTCTAAAAAAAATAAAATCTCAGAATGGGCCTTTTTCTTTGATTTCCTTCACACAAAAATCACCAAAACGCGACTTAAATTCTTTTCTCTTATAATTAAGGATTTTCTAAAAACTTTTTCAGGCACCCAGTACAAAACCACTGTGGCTTTACTGGGGCACAGAGAGGTATAAGAAAAAAGGACATAGATCATTAACCACTATCCTATCAAAACTAATTGTGAAATTACATTCTGGGCTATATTTTTTTCGCGGACTGTGTGTGATGAATGTCTTGTTCTTGCTTTAGCAATAGTTTGGTCCTTTTTATTAACAATTGGTCATTTTTATTTCCAATTTTGGACACATTATTTTTTTCCAAATCGTAACCGTGATTGATGTACCATATCTTATTTGTGAAACGGGTCTACAAAGTAATATTCGTTTTGACTGTAGTAATTATTCTTGTTATCGCTGTGATCGGAATAGCAGAGGCTGTGGTGTTGCCATCCTCATAAAAAAATATTGTCCATTCGGTGTGAACTAAATAATAGTACTTCTTTAAATTTTTTTCTGTTTATTTTCCTAAAGGATCACGTAATGCATACGAAAAATCAATTCTTGAAAAATGACCTTAGAAGAATATTAAGCTAAACTAATGTAATCATAGGAGGCGACTTAATTTGTAGGCATCGAAGTTGGGGATGTTTACGGGCAAATGTTTAGGGAAATACGTTATATAACTTATGCCTAAGACATAACTTTACCATAGTGTACCCACATTCCGACTTGCAGTAGATATTCTTCTTCAACATTAGATTTTTTTTTAACTATAATTCCAAATTCCTTTACCGCTCCCATTGTACACAATGCGCTCAGTTCCGACCATTTTCCTGTCAGCTGTGATATTTTACTTAGTCCTAATATTAGTAATGTGCAATATCTAATAATAGAAACGCTTCAGTCAGCTTACCTAGGGAAATACTTAACCTGATAAAGATTAAAAATCGTTATGGAAGGCTGTGGCAGAGAAACAGATCACTCAATGATTTTCATGAAATGAACGTTTTCATTCGGCTGATTAGAAATGAAACTGGAGAATATAGAAACTCTTTATGGAACACTAGATCAAGATTACTAGACTCAAATTCAAGGACATTTTGGAATGTAGCTAAAATTTTCCGGAAAAAAAGGTAATTACTGTTTGAACTTCAATTCTAATGGAACAACGATATCAACTAACGAGGATAAAGTAGAGATTTTAGCAAATACATTCTTCAAGAATCATGCAACGACGTGTAATTATTCATCTCCTTTTGATGTCAAAGTTTCAAGTGAGATATCGGCACTTAACACCTGTTTAAAATGCTTTAATTATTTTATAAAATAAGGGCATAATCCATCCAATCCAGACAGCTATCGACCTATAAGTCGCTTAAATGGTTTCAGTAAAATTCTAGAAAAAGTTATAAAAATTAAAATTGAAACATTTTTGGGTGCAACAAACACATTACCTCTCAAACAATTTGGCTTTAGGAGAAGTCACAGTACAACCCATCAAATTTGAAGAATATATAAACCAGTTAAACATCAGTTCAATTTCAAAAAGGCGACTGGTCTAGTTGTCCTCGTCATTGAAAAGGCTTTTGAATCAGTGTGGCATGATGACTTAATACTACAGTTTCTAAAAGTAATTATTAAAATGCTACAAAGTTTTCTTCTCGATCGCGCATTCAAAGTATGCGTTAACAGTACATTCTCTTCAATAAAATCTGCACCTACTGGCTCTGCCCTGGCTCCAGTCCTTTTCAATATTTTTCTGACAGACTTACCTCGCTGTGTCTAATTGTGAAATTGCTCTTGGAAAATTAAGATCGATGTTGGTAAATGTTCTGCTATCTTCTTTACAAGAAGAAGATCGAGTTGCTTGTTGCCTACTGGTAGTCTTAATATTGACAATCATGTTATACCATGGGTTAATACTGCAAAGTACCTTGTTGTGTACTTAGATCAGAGATTGACCTTTGGAAATGATATTCGTGAAACCTTAACGAAAATTGATATTCTCATTAAAATACTCTACCCTCTTATCAATCGAAAGTCGTTACTCAACCAAAAGAATAAAATAATAATTTTTAAGGTAAATTTTCAAGCATTGATGACATATGCATCTCCAGTTTGGGGCAACTGCGCGAAAACTCACATTAAACGAATAGCTACTTGTTGTCGTTTAATGTGAAACGAAGTCCTCAATATGATGCTTAACCTGCCTCTTGACTTTTCCACCCACTTTGTTTATTTATTTCAAATGGAGGTTTTTTCCATAGTTTTCCTCCAAACATTATATAAATCGTTGATTTAGAAATTATTTCATAAAACACGAGTGTTTTTTCAGTAGTAAGTTATTGTTAACCATATGTCTGAGCAAGCTAGAGCACAAAGAATATTGTCAAAACACTGTTATACAATGCGAGAAATAAAAATATATATCTATTTTGATTTTCTGATGCATCTACTGCCTTAAAAACATAAATTCTGAACGCTGGTATCGGCAAGCATTACTTTGTGGTGGAAAAAACTATTCCTTCTCTCTTTTAATTGTCTGATTTATATGACCTTTCCTTCTAACATTTTGAAGAGTAAGGAGATGCACCGCAGGCGTCTCACACATATTCTCATTTAAAAACAAAAAAATCCTGTCTTGGGAAATGGTATAACTGTCAAAATGAACTTAAGGGTGGGTGACGAGGGAGTTGACTGTCTCCCTATTGGACTCTCTTGAAATATATAGGACACAAAATGTTATCATTACAGTATTTTGTAATAAAATTTTTTTACAATGTAATTGAGCTAGAAGTTATTTAATTTCTCAATTACACGAAAATTGTTATTGTATACTAATTTCAGTGGGTGATTCTGATTAAATATCTCCAATAATTTTTTTTCCACTTTGGACTAATAATGTACATAATCCAACGAAGCCCCTGAAACTATGCAGTATATCAATAGTCCATTCCCGTTGGAACTTGAATAGATAAATAAGTATATTAAAGTCAAATTCACTTTACACGAGTATCAAGAATGAAATGCAAATACTAAACAGGATTTTTTTTAAATTGTTTGCTTATAACATACAAAAACAAAAAAAAAACAATTTTTGAACCTAATGGAACTCTCAGCCTTACATTTGGATCTGGAAAGGGCTGTCAAATGATCCATATATTTAAGAGAAAGGAGTTTGTTATCCATATCTATGAGGTTTCTGGTTTAGTTGTGGAATGGAATAGTTAAGCGGTGAGATTGTTTGTCTTATTGTAAAACAATTTTTTGCAAGCAAAATTTACGGGGTTTCGACAAAAAAAAAAAAAAAAATCAAAACAAAACAAGTTAGGATGGAAAAATTGCTATGTTACAAGTAAAATGGAGTGCATTGGCTTTTTTGTTAAAAGAAATATTAAATTCAGTTTAAATAAATGTTTCACTAAATAGAGCACGGAAAAAATGTCAAAATTGTGTGGTTCATATATAGCATAATATTTGGGACGAAAATGTGAAATCAGAAATGGGGAAGTCTAAATTCCCAGGTAAACCAAGCAAATCTGTAATGAAAGAGCGCATTCGGGTTCTTCACAAAAATGAAATTCAAAGAAGTGCAAATGTTTCACCTCGTCAAACTATAAAAAGAAATAGAAAGTGGACGTGTAGTGATTCTTCTATAAGAAAAGCAATATTGTTTGAAGAAGAGATTAATCATGAAATAGAATTAAGTACGGAGGCTAAGACAAATCCTTTACAAGATAATACCCATATAGTCGCTGAAGGCCATAGTTCTGGAAAAGGATATTTTGATAAGGTATGTTAATTTTACATCTGTTTTATTTGATATCTTAATTTTAAGTATACGGGAATGAAATTTGTTAAGATAATTTGTGTATCTATTTTTTTTTTCAAAATTCACAAAGTCGTATATTAACAATGGAAAAAAGATATTAGACAAGAAGATACCCTGTCATGTGAATATATGACAGCATCAGAGACGCGATCTTCCAAAAGTTCGTAGCTGAAATGGCTTGTTGGTTGCGGTCCAACAGAGAATTTTAATTCAAAATAATTCTTATTTGTTCCATTCCATTATTTCAATGGACTCAATTTTACAATAAGCAAAAAAAAAAAATGAATTGTCTTTGTCTTAACGTGTCTTTAATAAATGCAAAAGAGTTTAATCGTTTCTGAACCAATGGTCGGTTAGGCAGTTTTAATTACCACAGTTCTAATCTTGTAAGGATTATTCCGGATATACCAATAACTATACCCACTGCACTACAAAACTTGGATTGAGTTAACAAAGGGCGTAGCGAGGCCCATCAGTTAATAAAAATGTATTTTGAATAAAATATTTAAGACTGATTTGTTACTTGAAGTAAGCTACAAGAGAATATGACAAAAGATACTGCTCGTGTCTTTTAGCAGATCATCAGCTCTACAGTATCTCATAACGTCCCTGAGTCTAATTATTGGGATACCACAAAGATGTTCGTCAGTATATTATTGTTCTTAAATTTATAATAACCGAGATGTAATTTCGCTTGCGGACATTACGTTGTACTCTAGATATGGCCATATTTGAGTAGGGCGTAATGATTGCCGTTATTTTGCCTCGATAACTTTATGCCGGTTAAATAAACGAAAGTATTTATTTAAATGAATAAAAGGATCCCGGTGGCGTTTTTCTTATAATGATATTTTTTTCTTATAATGATTGTTAGCGGATATAAAGTTCTATAATCACTTGTTTGGGAATAAGCCCTTCTAATAAAGTGTTTTAAATAAATTCACTGCATTTAGAAGGATTTACTCACTGGTACATTCGTTATCACATTAGGTGCTTTTTTTTCAATGCCTGTTCAATTTCTTATTTATTATTTAGAAGTTTTAATTTTGTGCGATTCATTCTGGTATCATGGTATCATGGTAACTGTTATCTAGCTAATAACACGAGTACTGATGGCTTCGAAAGAATCAATCGTACCTGGTATAAGTCCGGAACGTGCGGTTTTACATATCTTCAGGAAAGAAGATGAAACGTGTTTTAAGTTGGTAATTTATTGTGGCAAATAATAATAAAGAAATCACCAAAATGATTTCTCTAATCTCACATGTTGATTTGCCTCCGTTTTAATGAAATGTGGACCAATGATACCATCTGCCTATAAAATATGCTACAGACTTGTTTTTCTACCAAAGGTGTCAAAAAACACCTTTTAACATTTTGACTTGAAATATTTTTTTTTTGACAATTCATATAGTAGTTGCTAAATTAATTAATCGGTATCATAATCCTCGTACTCATCCCGAAACTCAAGATAAATACATGGTACAGTTAAATGTGTGCAAATGTGTTTTCCAACATGGATAACAAAATGTTCACAGCTGGGCTGTTCGTGGACATTACAAAAGCTTTTGATATGGTTAACCATGAGAAACTATTACTGAAAGTGCAAACGATAGGTTTTCGTGGTTTTATGCACGAATGGCTCCACTCGTATCTGTCAGATAGGTCTCAAAGAGTGAAGATCGGGGATATGAGGAGTGGAATCCGATATCTTAATTTCTTAAGGCTCAGTATTTGGACCAATATTGTTTCTTATTTACATTAACTCCATTTTTTCTATAGAGTTTAAAGGAAAACTTACTGCATTCGCGGATGATGTAGGTTGCGTTTATGATTCTAAAAGTTACCTAGAACTTATTTCCAATATCAATTGGGATCTTAATCTATTGAGGGTTTGGTTTGCTGAACAAAATCTTTATATAAGTTCTAAAACTAAGGTAATGCTCCTTAGCTTATCAAACCTACAGAACCTAAACGCAGAGATCTATTATCACGCCCCGGATTGTCAAAAGTTGAAAACACCTGTCCATCCTTACAAACTTTAAATAGTGCTCTCAACTGCAGTAATAATTGCTTTTTGATTGAGGAAATAAAAGAATTTAAATATCTAGGACTTATTATTGACTCTAAAATGTCATTTTAGCGTCATACGCACTAGTTGAGTAAATATTTGCGTAGTACTCTCCGTACCTTCTTTTACTTAAGAAAAACCTGATCGAATGAATTGCTAAAAATTATTTTGGTTTATTCCATTCAAGATTGCAATATGGCATAACATGTTGGGGTGGAACTTTTTTCAACAAATTACATCCCTTATAACTTGTGCAAAAAAAGGTGATAAGAAAAATATTTAACAAAAGCCATCATCATCCATGTCATACGCTATATCTTAGTTCAAAAATTCTTCCCATTAGACATCTTTATTGTTTTAAGGTACCAAAAGTGTTTTTTCGCGAGATCAGGTCACCGCAATGCCGTTCACCGTTCCGAAATACCGAACCACTGTCTTTCGTAATTTTTATTTGGTATCATCATGCCGCATGTTTAATAAACTTCCAGTTTTTATAAGATCTTTAGCTGACTCTCGAAGTTTTGAAAAGCATTTAAGAAATCGGCTATTAAATTTAAATTACTCTGACTTAGAACTTTTTTTCTCTGGTATTCTGATGTAAGGTAACGAAAAAGTAAAGTATAATGAATGTATTATTTCTCTTGTCTTTCGCGCTTCTTCTTTAAATTTTAACATTTTAAGTTTTAATTATATTTTTTTTTTGTTTTTTCTTTTATAATATATATATGTATAAAAATATCAAATGTCATACACATTATTTCAATTGTAAATACACTATTTATGTATATTGTAAACTATATTTAAATAATTATATAAATTTTAAATATTTGCTTAAAAACCATGCAAAAAAGTGGTAGCAAATCCCATTAATAAAATAAAACAATTCATATTTATTACAAGAAAATAAATTGTACAATCAATCCAGAAGTATAAAACAATATAATAATAATAATTGTTGGCGCGACAGTCCACAGAGGGACCAGGGCCTAGCTAGCTCATCAACTACTCGTGTTGTGCTCGCTACTGTTCTATCACGAGTAGAAGGGACCTACAGTTTTTTGCCGACTCCGAACGGGGAAGTTTGAGAAGCTTTCTTAGACAATTATTACTCCTTGAGTGTTGTCAGCAACTTCAAAGAGGTGGTGCCTTGAAAAATTCGAGGTGTTCAGCCGGGAATCGAACCAAGACCCTTTGGCGTGTGGGCGTCGCACTCTACCCACTACGCCACAACGACCACACAAAAAAAATATACATCAAAAAATTAGGAAACAAAAGTTCAGCTACTCATCGCTGGTTGATAACAATCGTGGATCTTTATTTGGACTGGATTAAAATAACTGTCATCAGAAGATATGTCTAACGCAAATGTTTGGTTTTGTTCTAATGCAGAATTAATTATTAATATAATAATAATTAATTATATAATATAATATATATATAATTATATAATATAATATATGTTATATAATTAATAATAATAATAATAAAAATAATAATTAATAAACGATTCCGATTACATAATTTGAAGCTGTTACCAATTTATAAAAAATATAAACTAAAACATTAACTTTAAGCACTTTGAATTACATAATAATAATTGTTGGTGCTACAGTCCAAAGGGGGACCAGGGCCTAGCTTGCTCATCAAATACTCGTGTTGTGCGCGCTACTGTTCTCTCACGAGAGTTTTTTGCCGACTCCGAACGGCGAAATTTGAGAAGCTTTCATAGACAGTTTACTCTTTGAGTGTTGTCAGCAGCTCGAAAGAGGTGGTGCCGTGAAAAATTCGAAAAATTGGTGTTGAGCTGGGAGTTGAACCTAGACCCTTTGGCGCGTGAGCGCCGCACTCTACCCACTACGCCACGGCGACCACACTTTGAATTACAGCTCTGTGCAAAAAATATAGCACCACGTTGAGGTCTGCACTTTGGATGCTAATTACTTTTCTCCATGCTCATTGTATGTCCTACAGGCTGCGTGGAGGGATATTCCAATTCGGCGATGTCAGGCACTAATCGACTCAATGCCACGACGTTGTGCCGTTGTGCTAAAAAATAAGGGTTATAAGACGAAGTACTAGAACAGTAGTATAAATAAAAAAATAATAACCGTACCATTTCACTAAATTATGCATTTTATTTACGACGTTTTACTTGTGGTGCTATTATTTTGCACACCAAAATTTCGGTTTCATTTCGTATAACGGGAATTTTCTTGTCTTAAAATGCATCTTCTCTTGTTTTTTCCATTTTATTACTGATACCCAACAGATGTCCTGCAATAAATATCGTGTCTTTACATGAGCATGGAGAAAAGTAATTAGCATCCAAAGTGCAGACCTCAAGGTGGTGCTATTTTTTTTGCACAGAACTGTAAAAAGGGCATTTCCCTTAAAGTTAACACGCTGTGTAGTAGAGTTGCCATAAGGAAACTGTAAAAAAACATGAAAATCATCGTGACAATTTTTTTTTTTTAATTCGTACTAAATTTTTTTTTGGAATTCGTGTCAAACTGAAAAAAGGGTGTAAAACATTAAGACTTTCTTCTTGACGAATCGTGTTATTTCAAAATCGTGTAAAAATACCGTGTAAAAACAGATCTTTGAGTTCTCATAAAAAACTGGGCAGAGCCAACGTATGGTATGCAATATATAAAAAGTAATTTTAAAAGAGTTTTTATTAGTAATTACATAGATGTCAAATGACACCTATTGGTTGAAATAGGTATACACAAAATCTCGGTAGAAATAGTTTTAATGGATGGCACTCCTTGGGTAACTCATTAATCCTAATGCAGCAATTTTGTTTTCTAACGCATTCATTGAGCCTGAGATGTTCTTCTTTAATAAACAAATTGAAACACCGAATTTTGGCTAAGTAAATGATGCAAATTCAAGGCAGCCATTTAACTTGAGCCACCTTTTAATTGTTTAAAAAAACTAAAGCTACAAAAAAAAAAAAAAAAAAAAAAAACGGATCATTTCTGCAGACTCCTTATCGGCGATGACGGCCCAAATCCCGCTGTTAGGCAGAATGTTCCACTCGATTTGGACGATGATCGACAAGAATTACATCCCCCCGACTTAGAGGAGGTGAAGTCGAACAAAGCTACTGGAGCGGACGGACTGTCCGCAGAACTATTTAAAGCAGTTGGAGATGACCTGGTTGTGCGCATGCACTAGCTCATCTGTAAGATATGGTCGGAGGAAAGCATGCCCGATGAGTGGAATCTCAGTGTCGTTTGCCCGGTTCACAAGAAAGAAGACCCCTTTGACTGCGCCAACTGCCGAGGGACTAGTTTCCTGAACATCGCATACAAGATCCTCTCTGCCGTATTGTGTGAGCGTCTGAACCCGTTTGTCAATGATCTGATAGGTCCAGTGTGGTTTCAGGCCAGGGAAGTCTACTATAAACCAGATCTTCACATTACCGCAGATCCTGGAAAAGATCCAAGAAATGCATTGACACTCACCACCTATTCGTCAAATTCAAGGCCGCATATGACAGTGTGCATAGAGACGAGCTATACAGTGCCATGTCGTCAGATTGTGTAGGATGACGATGGAGAACTCTCGCTGCTCCGTCAAGGTCGGTAACGAACTCACCGAGACCTTCAATGTCAAAAAAGGTGTTAGACAAGGTGACGCCCTGTCATGTGAGTTCTTTAACACCATCCTCGAAAAGATCGTGCGTAACTCACAAGTCAACACCAGAGGCACGATCTTCCAGCAGTCAGTTCAGTTGCTAGCTTACACTGATGACATTGACGTGATTCGAGAAACACAGCAAGCCGTCAATGAGGCGTTTGCTGGAATTGAAGCGGAAGCGGCTGAAATGGTTCTGGCGGTAAATGAGGGCAAAACTAAGTATATGCTGTCATGAAATGCACACACAACATCGACGTCTCGGACAGAGCGTCACACCAGGCAGCAGAAACTTCAATGTAGTCCAGGACTTCGTCTACCTTGGCTCCGCGGTAAACAGGGACAACAACATCAGTACCGAAATCAAACGCAGAATCACTCTTACCAATCGCTGTTTCTTTGGGCTCAAGAGGCTCTTGTGTAATAAAGCCCTCTCTCGAAGGACTAAGCTCGCTTTATATAACAGTTTGATCATCCCCGTCCAACTTTATGACGCGGAATCTTGGACGTTAGTAAAAGCGGATGAGAAAGCCCTTAGTTTTTTTCGAGAGCATCTGGAGAAGAAGATTTAATGACGAACTCTATGGGCTGTACAGCGAAATGCGCCTGGTTATGCGTTTATGGATACAACGCTTAAGATGGCTAGGCCATGTATAGCGTATGGACACCACTGCTCCGGTCCGAAAAGTCTTTGAATCCGTGCCATTGGGACAACGCAACAGAGGACGACCTAGACTAAAGTGACGCACACAAGTGGAGAAGAACCTCAACCTCAACAGCTGGCGAAAGATCGTGCTGACTGGAGAGGCATGTTGGTTGAGACCGAGGTCCACCACGGACTGTAGCGCCACAAGAAGAAGGAGAAGGCTAAAGGGATAACATAAGTATTCATTTAATTCTAATATGAAAAATCTGTTCGTTTTAAAAACATTCAATTCTTGAAAGTTTGATGGCTAACTTAGATCGTATATATATTTGAAATGGAAGTGAGTTTCTTTTGAAATCATAAAAATTAATCCATTGATTTTTAAAGAGGTGATAGTGAGGTGTGGAAAACTAGAAGAACAGCGATGAGTCGACTCGTGGAGATTGGCGATACAATGATGATACAGATTTCACTTGAGTCTGTTGGAATTATACAAGCAAAGTGGCAAGACTGAGTTAAAGAGATAAATAAATGAATTTCGTTATTTTTCGTTAAGTAAAAAATATTTCTTTTGTTCCTTGTTCCTTTTTCCTTCAGGCCTAAACCTTAAAAGATGTAAATCTTTGTAACGAGCTTTTTATAAAAGTGTTTCACAAAACCGTGTGATTTTATTTTGGCCCAACAGGTTATGGGCTCAAGCCAGAATAATTAAAAAAAAAATCTAGCTATATTACTGTAAACATGGCTAGAAGTGCGGTAAGAATTGAGCCAAAATACGACACCTGGAAGTTACAAATGGGGATGATTCTAATCAAGAATGATTTGTGGGGATACGTCGATGAAGGCCCTAAAATAGAAGACGAAGGAGAGGCAAATATAACAGCATGAAAGCATCAAGATGCGAAGTCATGCGCGGATATAAGACTTGCAATATATTCATCATAGCTAGGACTTACAAAAGATGAACAAACATCCAAGCAAATTTGGGACATGCAAAAAGGGACCTACCAATCAAAAGGACCAGCACGCAAACCATACTGCGAACACCGTCGTCATCAACAAAGATACACAAATGGACATTTTACACATGAGATTTTAAAATAATGATAAAAAGGCGTTTGTATTAGCGAAACTTGTCTTAAAAACAGGTGTGTTCAAGTTTTCCGCAAACAAGAAAAGAAGGGATTACAGATCTTTTGAATATTATACATAGCGATGTGTGCAGTCCTATGAGAAAAGCTTTTCTTTGGGAAAATCTCTGACATTTATTGATGAAAAATCTCGTTAGTGTGAAAAAGTATTTTCTAAAGCAGAAATAAGAAGTATTAGTAGCATTTTGCAAGTACAAAGCTTTCTCGGAATATATTACAAGAAAGAGGATAAAGTTTTTACAGAGAGATAATGGGGGAGAGTACCGCAGAATGGTTTGTCCGAGAAGAAAAGTAGAGCCTTAATTGAAATGGTTAGGTGTATGACGAAGTTTGCGGGAGCGACTCCAATTTCTTGGGCTGCGGCAACTTTAACCGCCTGTTATGTTCGCAATAGGTGCTCTACGGTATTTCTCGGGTAAGAGAAATGTGTATTCCTAGGACAATCAGCAGAAGCAAAGGCGAATATAATGTGGTCCACAAGCTCGAGAAAAGATATCATTAGTAAAGAAGTTAAGTTCTTAAAGGAAACTAAGATTTGAGATCCGGAGTGTGTACGAAATGAGAACATTAATGATTGTACAAAGGATAAGTATGTTGACGTTGAATTGAAGCATAAAGATCCTGAAAATTCATTGAAAGAACAATCAGTACCAAACAATTAACAAACATCAGATTGCAAGAGAGATAACAAAAATGGAACAAACTCCAACCCCCGAAAAATAGATCTTACTCGTGCATTTCCAAAAAAATGCAGCTAGTGCAAAATCTGGTACTGATGCATGTGAAATAGAAGATTTAATTTCTGACGACGATACTGAAATTTAGAATCTAGTTAGTGTGGATGAACCTGTAACGATTCAAGAAGCAAAGGAAACGCCGGTTGCTGTATTTTGGAAGACCGCTATAGAGGAGGAATTTTTGTCTTAACTACGAAACGAAACCTGCAATATTGTTGAGCGTCATAAAAACCGGAAGGCCATTGGTTGTAGATTTGTTTTTTGAGCGAAAGGTAATAACGCAAAAAGAGTAAGACTGGTGGCAAGTGGATGTTCCAAGAGTACTGGAGAGGACTATAAGAAAACATTTTTACCTGTTGTGTTGTGTTGTACATCCATACGTTTATTGTCAGCATTGCCAGTTAAATGTAATTTAGAAGTTCACCATACGGACTTGGTGATAACATATCTAAATGGTGAATTAGAAGAGGACGTTTATATCAGTATTCCAGAGCAGCTTATACATTATTTAAAACAAATTGCTACTGAAAATAGCATAATAGACAAACTAACTGCAGAAGACAAGCAAAGAATACAATATATTTCTTGAAAATGGTTAAATGATTTCAAATCTTACGAAGATGCAGTTCGTTTGATGAGAAAAGCTCAAAAGAAGGCTTACTTTTACTTACTTTACTGAAATCTGTTGATTGAAGCCTGTTCATAAAATTAGCAGTGTTTTTTGGTTTTACCAAAAAGTGTCTCAGAAATTGTTGCTTAGAGTTGAAAAAATATTTGTGTATTCTTGTATTCTTGTATTTGTGTATTTGTGTTTTCTTTAAAGTTAGGAATATGGGTCCATTAAAACATTGTGCCGAAAATATGCGGAATTTGATTAAAAAATTGCGCTGGGAGGGAAAAACATATGCTTCAATCCAGGAAATCATAGGATGTTCAGCGAAAATGTACCGCTTTTGAAAAAAGCATGTGCAAAAAACATTGGCATTCGCAAAGTTTCACAAAGATTGGCCTACGGAGAAATGAAGGAATATTCTGTGGAGCGATGAAAGCAAAAAAGTCTTATTTGGGTCCAAGGGTCGTCGGGAATATGTAAGAAGACCAAAGAATGAAGAAAATAATTCCCGTTATACAGTTAAAACTCTTAAACACGGAGGCCAAACTAAAAAACGGCAAGGAACTGTGGGAGGCAGTGCGAGACTCATGGGAAGCTATACCAGTTGAGAGATGTCGGAGTTGGGTGGACTCAATACCACGAAGATGCAGTGCAGTGATAAAAAACAAAGGCTTTGCTACAAAGTACTAATGGTAAGCTGTAAATAATAATGATTTCATATTGTTTCATTGATTTTTGTTGTCTAGGCATAGTATAATTCTAAACACTGTTATTTTTATGAACAACTGCGAAATATTACTACGACCAAAAAAATAGTTGAAAGTTATGAACAACGTTTATTTTGTGATATACCTGTTAAGACTGAAATACTTTACTTTTGTATATGTTTTCGAAAAAATAATAAAACAATTTGAATTAATAGAAAATTATTTGTCTTTTTTGATGAGCACTGCTATTTTTATGAACACAACTGTACTTACAAAAGGTCTTAAAAGTTCAAAGCATTTTAATTGTGTGACGCATTTGGATCTGAAAAAGGATAATATTTTTTTTGTGTAAGGTCTTGCGAGGGGTGTGTTGGAATTATATAGGCAAAATGGCAAGACTGATTTAAAGAGATACATAAATGAGTGCACATATGTAAGTTTCGCTTTTTTTTGGTTCCTTGTTCCTTTTTTCTTCAGCCATAAACGTGAAGATACGTATATATTTGTAACGAGCTTTTGATTAAAGTGTTCTACAAAATCGTGTTATTTTATTGTGGACCAACAGAGTGAAGTGAAATATTTTTTTTCTGTGTAAGTAACATGTTAAGCCTTCTTACAAACAACGCACTTTTAAATGTCAAAGAACACAACGCAATTCAATTTAATCGGGATAGTGTCAAGCTCCATACTGAGAAAGGCCTTTAATGACGCGGCCGGAAGTGATTTCTTTTGTTCACCTTTGAGTAAATACGATCTTGCAATGACTGGAGTTTTAAACTTTTTAGCATATTAATAATAATTGTTGGCGCTACAGTCCAAAGGGGGACCAGGGCCTAGCTTGCTCATCAACTATTCGTGTTGTGCGCGCTACTGTTCTCTCACGAGTAGAAGGGACCTACAGTTTTTTGCCGACTCCGAACGGCGAAATTTGAGAAGCTTTCTTAGACAGTTATTACTCTTTGAGTGTTGTCAGCAGCTCGAAAGAGGTGGTGCCGTGAAATATTAGAAAAATTGGTGTTGAACTGGGAGTCGAACCTAGACCCTTCAGCGTGTGAGCGTCGCACTCTACCCACAACGCCACGGCGACCACATTTTTAGCATATTCTTAAATATAAAAACAAATTTCAGATTTAGATTAATGAACAACAAAAAATGAATTTGTAAATTTAAGAAAAGGAATGGTTATCATTTTTTTTTTTCATATAGAACTAGTGGCGAATGATCCTTCAGTTAGATAATATATAATTTGATTACAGTAAGTAAGTGTGGCGCAAATTCAAAAACTTTAGAACAATACAATTAATTATATATATATGTACAATAACAATGATGATGGCAGAGTAACTTTAGTATAATATTCAAATAGTGAATTAATGAACAATAATGAACTTTCCATACTAAGAAGTAGTTTTTTTTTACTGCTTTTATAAAAAGCTTGTAGGACTATTTTTCTAATTTCAAACAGGAAACTATGAACCGAAACACATAGTTTTAACTCGTAACTAGTTCGATAGTGCTTAAAAAATGCAGTTCTTTCCCTTAAAATGGACTGAAAAATTAACAGCGTTGGTCCAAAATTCAAAGTGCCTGGTTCTCCATTCAAAAAATTATATTAAGTTGGTTAATTTCATGGGACGAAAATGTGTTGCATTGATAAAAACCAAAACCTTAACAACCAAATGTTATAGGGTGTGATACATTTAAGATGTAATTTCATTACTTTTCCATACTCATTTCCATAAGCTAAGTTTGTTTCTATTATTTATTCCAAGCTGAAACAAGTTAAAACAAGCCAAAACCAAAAATTATTTTATTATTACTATTATTATTATTATTATTTATTAGCACATAGTAAAATACTTATATACTAACATATTAAGGAGCACAGGCTGCAGAGGCTTTCGGCTCATCAGTAAAATGTTATAAAATTAAATTGAGACTTTTAACTACTTTTGTTAATTAAATGTATATTTTGAGTGTTCGGTTTTTTTTAGAATTGCTATGTCGTCTTTGAGAATAAGTTTTGCATAGTCCGAAGAGAGGAAACATTTACCCAGAATATGGTCTATATCTAAGATACGATTGCATTTGGGGCATGTTGATGGTGGTTCCTTTTTTAAAAGATGTTGATGGGTTATTGCCGTGTGACCGAGCCTAAGACTGACGAATTTGTAGTTGAAGTTTTGTTTATTGAAGAGGGAAACAGAGGTGGATTATATTGTTCGATAATTTTTTTGTATTGATGGTGATATAGGTGCCAGTCATCTAAAAGTTTTGTCTGTAGTTTAGCAACGATAAATTTGTGCAAATCTTTTTTGCTGTAGACGTTGTAAAGATATGTGGGTGCTACACAGGCCATTTTTGCAACAGTGTTCGCTACTTCGTTCCCGGTTATTGTGCTTGAGCCTCAGTTGTGAATACCGTTGCAATGTTTGGAAGGATACCTTGTTTTAGAACAGTACCGTCGCTTAGTGTAATTGCAAAAGCTGTGTTATCATCCGATTTTGATCTATCGGTAAACATAAAATTCCATCCTTCTGATTTTAAACGGTTTTCTTCCAATAAAAATGTGGAGCGAATAAACGCTGCGCTTATGTTACCTTTTATGTATTCGGTAAGTTGAAGAAGAATGGACTCTGGAATAAATGTTCATCGAGCTTGTGTTGGAATGATTTTCCGATAGTTCTGCGTTGGTATATGGTTCTTCCCAAGTTGAGAGAATTTTCAATAGCTGAACATATTCTTCTATATTCTTGCCGTTTTTTTAAAGTTGTACATCTTTGTCGATAGGTGAGCCTGTAGAAAAATGAAGTTTTGGTAGTAGTTTAGCTGAGGCCATCCTGTATCGGCGTTCGATAGTAGGGAGTCCAGCTTCGGCAAGAATATTCATGATGGGTGTGGTGGGAAAAGCGTTTAGGCTTCTTCTGAGTGCTTGATGATACGCAGGTTTGATTAGGTTAAGCGTTGTTTTTGGACTGTTACCATATATACTTAGAGCATAATCTATTTTACTTAACATTAATGTCTTGGTCAAATAACAGTGAATTTATATGAGAATTACTCTTTTTACACGATAAATATTTTATAATGTTGCACCTTGCAGCCAATGCTTTCTTAGTTTCTAAACAATGGTTTTTCGAATTATATTTTGAATTTATTGACAAACCAAGTATACTTAAATTAGATACAGTTTCAATTTTTACAATTTGTACATAAAGTTCAGGAGGTGAACATAGTTTTTTTCGACACACATGTAGCACTTTACATTTAGACAAACAGAGATTTGCGCCAGAACTTTGCAAGATATCATTTAGTACATTCAAAAAGATGTTATGAGTGAGGTTTAGGTCATTGTGTTTACACATGATAAAAATATCGTCTGCGGAAACACAATGATCTAAATACTTGTACTTGTTGATGATATCACACAGAACGTCAAATGCAATTGTGAAAAGGATTACCGAAAGCGGCGATCCTTGAGGAATTCCGTTAAAGAGGGGCTTTGTGTTCGAAAATTGATTATTAATTTTCACACAAAATTTTCTTTTTATTAAAAACGATTTTATATAAACGAACATTTTTGGGCCAACGTTCCGTTTAGGACTAAATGTATGCCTATCAGGTCGAAAGCTTTTTCGAAGTCCAATGCTAAGATCGAAACATGATTTCCAGCGGAGAGATCATTAGTCACGACAAAATCTATATGCAATAAGGCATCAATACAGCTGCGTTTAGGTTTGAAACCTACTTGTTTTATATTCGTTAGATTTTTTGATTCAACGTACCAGAGAAGCCGGTTTGCAATGATTTTTCTAAAATTTTGGAGGTACAGTTTATAAGGGATATGGGAAGGTATCCGCTAATATAGTTAGGATTTTTATTGGGTTTGGGAATAGGGATTATTGCTGCCGTTTTCTAGCTTTGTGGAATGACGCTGGTGTAAAGTTTGAGGAGTCTAACGACACCAATATGTGGGAGGTTTTGAAGCATTGGGTATGAAATTCGGTCTCGTCCTGGAGTTTTACCTTTTACATTGTGCAGGCAGTGACTGATCTCAAGTAGCATTATCTCCCATTCTAATTTTAGGGCACAATTGTCGACATCTATGGGATTAGGTACGTTTAGGCATTGGTTCTTACATTCAGTGAAATTACGTGGAAAATTATGATTGTGCGATGCTTGTGACCATGTATGTGCGAAGAAATTGCTTATTTCCTCAGATACAAATATGCTTCCATTAGGGGTGTTAATGGCTTTGATAATTGGTCTGATATTGTTATCTGTAAGACAGCGGATTTTATGCCAAATATTTTGTGTAGTGGATGATGGACTAATGGAGGCAGTGAATTGTTCGAATGCTTTTAATTTACAGCATTTAAGTTACCTACGGAAGATTGCATTCGATTTTTTGAAAGCAATAAGGTTTTCTAACATAGGACTTCTTTTGAATCTTTTCCATGCAATTGCCTTATTGTTTCTTAATAACGCAAGTTCTGCGTTCCACCAGGGTACTGAGTGCTTATGCTTATTAGGGGATGATTGGGGGACGGAGACGTTTGCTGCGTATCTTATGCACTTTAATAATGTGGCCGCTTCTTTATTAATTTCAGATGATGGCTCTTTTGTATTTAGAAGTTGTGAGAGTTGAGCTCTGAATTTCATCCAATCGGCAAGTTCAGTTTTATATCTGATTGTGGGTGGAATTGGATTGTGGTTCTGGGTGAGATTGATAGATGTTATAATCGGGAGGTGGTCACTATTGTGGAAATCATCTAGAATGTGCCAGGTAATTTGTGGGAGTAATTGGGCCGAACAGCAGGTGAGGTCTATATGTGTGAGTGTGGTATGTGTTGAAAGATGTGTGGGAGACCCATCATTAAGGATGGCTGGATTTGAATGCGTTATGACTTGTTCTATAATTGTCTGACGAGAATTTGTTTGGGGTGAACCCCATAATACGCTCCGTGAGTTAACATCACCAAGCAAAATTAAGGGTGATTTGCATTGATTAATGATGCTGGTTAGGTCATTTTTTGTTAAAGGTTGATCAGGTAGAATGTACAGTGTTAGGATGGTGACTTTGATTGGAAGCTCTATTTCAATTGCTGTGGCAAGTAAATTGAATGTTAAATGTAACTGTTTATGTGCTATGTTATTTTTGATTAATATTCCAATGCCTTGTTTGGCTGTAGTATTGCTAGGAAGATTAGTAAAGTAAGCATTGTATCCTTTCGGTGAGAATGGTTGTTGTTGATGTGGGAGGTGGGTTTCTTGGAGGAAAACACAAGGCTGTTGGTTTTTGATAAGTTGATAAGTCTTAAGATGGGCAACCTGCTATTTGCGTTAGAGCAGGTTTGCCCAGTGGAAAGATTGTTGTATGAGTGACTCTGCTGTTCAGGAGCTGTGTTGCTCGGGTTATCTATATAGCCCGAACAGCACGACCTCTGATCAGCAGAGTCGTTGTTATGATTTAATTTATTGGTGTTAACAGGTGTCATTGTCAATTTACATATAAATATTGTTCTGAGTTGATA
>OY019130.1:47719613-47784613 GCA_955652365.1 Eristalinus aeneus
GTTGAACCATCATATTTGTCTCCTAGAAATTTTGTTGTTAGTCGATGTTTCTGTGTTTTGTTCTTTTCCATAATCGCCTCCTTCGTTAAGCGCCGATTTAGACGAAAGGTTATGACGTTGGTGGTGGTGGCGGCATGTGATTTTTTTTTATGTGAAGAGAGTCAATGTCACGTTTATCGAGTTCGTAACCAACATCATCACGAACAATTTTCAGTGATGCTTGCATTGCAGACGAACTGTCCACGTTTGACACATTGAATATGTCGATGGCATTGGCTAATCTTGATTGCTCTACAGTGTTTATAAGTGTTTGAAGCACTTTTAATGTTGCTTGTTTGTTGTTGTTTTCATCTTTTAGTGCATTTGTTTCTAATAAAAATTGTTCATTTACATATTTTAGCTCACTGAAGTCATTTTTTAGTTCTTTGATTTCAATAAGTATCATCTGCATTATGTTTTCATTTTTCCTGTTGTTGATTGTTTGTTTTGGTATTCGTTGTGAGCGGGAGCGGTAAGTTTTCGGAGTGAAGAGAGTTTCTACGCAAGTTGGTGCACAGAGAGCATCTCCAGATTTTGCGGTTTTTTTTTCATATAATCCAAGTCTGCACTCAACACATTTACACATTTCTCGTGAAACAGTTTTTTGGAGTCATTGCACTCAATTTTCACATCACCTCTCTCAACTTTTTTTGGGCATAGACACAACATTTTTTTTATATGTTAATTGTTTTGTTTGTTTTTATTTGATAACTTATATGTCAATAATGTCAATGAACTTCACGAATTTCTTTGGAACACTCCTTGCTAGGTTTTAGTATTTATTGAAATGAATTTACTATTTTTCGATAAATATTTTCTAAGGGGGTTTATTTTGCCCTCTGACTTACTTACTTACTCGATAATAAAAAAAGAATTTATATATATATATATATATATATATATATAATAGTATCTTAATTCTACAGAAATACATAAACTAAGCTTACATTTAACAATGGTTCTTAAATCTAATTTACTTAAATCTAATTTAATAAATCTATTTACTAAGCAGGTGCTCTAAGCTAATCGGTATCTAATTGCAATGACTGGCTTAGCAGTATGATTCAGCGATTGAGATACGTTCATGAAACACTCCCAAAAACATATCTGCATACGTTTTTTTTTGCCAATGGTCTTATCTTCATAATTTTATCGATCGACGATCGAGGGTTTCTTCTTGTATCCCGAAACGTGCATAAACATATGTCTCCGCATAGTTTTACCAACTACTTAAATGCCTAGGTCTTCGAACTATTACGTTTGTTCTCGAGGAAGCTTATGGTATTAAGACAATATCGAAATCCCTTTCTTGTTGATTAGCGATTAATTTGCTATTAGATATGATAATACGAATTATATCAGTATCAACCAAACTCTCGAAAATTCGTACACGAAGGGTATATAATCCTGGCGTCTTATTTTTGATGCCACCGGTTCATTATCACTGTCGCAACAGGAAAGGTTCGTAAATACTTCAACAGTACTAGCAAAGTCTTTCGGACACCCAGTCATATCCTCATCAGCATTTTCTTCGTCAGTCAATGCACTTGCATTAGGTGGTAACAAAGCCAAGTCACATTCGCCAACATCGCTATTTTGTAAAATGGCTTTAACAGCTCGTTCAAGCCCTCTATAGCTCTTTTGAGCATAATCCATGTTTCTTCATAATGAATAATCTAAAAAAATTGCAATAATTTACTTACGCATGATACCAGTGTACTCTATCGAGTACAATACCATATATCTTCACCGTACTTTACTTTACTCTTTATTACTTACTATAACTTGTTTTTTTTAAACAATTGAATTCAAAAAATAGTAATTTGTAGACACTATTTTTTTTAAATATTTACACTCATTCAATGTAGAGAAATTTTAAACGAATACTTTTGTGTACCACTGTTTTCTAATCCAATAATTTATTTGCTGCAATCATGACTATAACCGATCATCCGATTAGGTAACCGACCCGAGAACTCTTCAGTGCCCTTGAAGTGCATAAATTCTCTGTTAACTTCTTTGAGCTGCTGACAACACTCAAAGAGTAATAACTGTCCAAAAAAAAGCTTCTCAAATTTCGCCGTTCGGAGTCGGCAAAAAACTGTAGGTTCCTTCTACTCGTGCGAGAACAGTAGCGCGCACAACACGAGTAGTTGATGAGCATTCTAGGCCCTGGTCCTCCTCTGGACTGTCGTTACAAACACCACACTCGTGATTGTATTTTTTTTTCTCGAACGCTCAACCTCAAAAGTGTTTCGGTGACACAACATAAAGTATTTTTAAAAAAATGCAATTTAGCAGAGAAAAAAATTGTGTTATTAAGAAACTCAAGTTTTTTTCATGGAATTTAAAATTGCAACTTAGAGATATGGGTGTACTCAATTGAGTACAGTGAACTCTAATGGATTAAATAAATTGAATATACTAAAAGTGTTGTTCATATAAATAAATCCCGGGACTAAAAAATAAAAACCAATTTTCTAAACAAAATTTGAATTTGCTCATCAACAATTCGAATTTGTTTCCTTCAAGAGTGATGCAATCAGCCTACTCGTGAGAGAACAGTAGCGCGCACAACACGAGTAGTTCATAAGGAGGATAGGTCCTGGCCCCCCTGTGGACCGTCGCGCCATACAATTATTATTAATTAAACTTACGAGGGGCGTTTTATATCTTCTCGGTATCAACACAAGTCTCTAACATACGTTATAAAAATCTTAACACTTTATTGTTTCTCCAAAATTGTTGTTCTTCTACGCTTCAATTAAGAGGGCAAAAATACTATTGGCCTTCAATATATCCTCGGTATCGGGGTGAATCTGTGGTTATATATATAAACTGACTTATTAATCAAGTAATACTATTATTTTAGTGCATTCATGTAAAATTTCATATAAATTTGATTATTAATTCGCGTTTTACTCTAGTTAAACAGAATCATAATGGCAACTGAGACGATGATGTTGAAAATTGAGCATCGCGCTGTAATTAAATTTCTCACTAAGCAAGGAAAAAGTAAAAAAAACTATTCATGAAGAGATGGTGGCTATTTACCAGGGTTCCGCACTTTCATTATCAACTGTACAGAAGTGGTCAAGTGAGTTCCAAAGAGGCAGGGAGAGCATTAAAGACGACCCCCGCT
This sequence comes from Eristalinus aeneus, assembly GCA_955652365.1. NCBI lineage: Eukaryota > Metazoa > Arthropoda > Insecta > Diptera > Syrphidae > Eristalinus > Eristalinus aeneus. The sequence continues at coordinate 47,722,795 of OY019130.1, forward strand.
CCGCCGCCGTATCATCATGTGTCGATGCGCACTTGATGAAATCGTTGTTCTGCAACAGGACTTGAATTTACTATTAAATGTGTGTGTTTATTTACCTTCGAACCCTGGCATTGGATGCAAGTTCGTGACCAGTTTAGTGCGTTCCTTCTAAAGTTTGGCCAAACGAACTTTTGCCTGAGTTGTCGACTGGTGGTCCTTCCGTTTGGATGTGCAAGGTTGTGCACTGACTGGTGCATTTTGCTTGATTTGCGATAACAGTGTTGCTCGCTTGATGCTGTTCTTGAAGTTTTCTAAAGCTGTTTCAGCCAAATGTGTCCATGGAACAAGACGCTTGTAATTTTTCTTGGAATCCTTAATGAGATAATTTAGAGGTGCATGAATGTGTGCACAGTGTGGTATATATCTCTTGTAGTAGTTTGTTATTCCAAGAAAACGGCGTATTTTCAAGATGGTAGCTGGTTTCGGATAGTTGGCAATTACATCAACTCTATCCTCCGGTGGTCTGCAACCAGATTTCTCTATTGTGTGCCCGAGGTACGTTACTTCGCACTTTTCGAATGTGCACTTCTTCTTATTCAGGATAAGGTTGTGTCCTTGAAGGCTTTGTAGTACCAACTTGACGTGTTGAAGATGTTCTTCTTCTGAATTTGAGACGATGAATATGTCATCAACATAACAATAGACGAATTCCAAACCACGGACAACCATGTCCATGTACTTTTAGAATGTTTGAGTTACATTTTTAAGTCTATATGACATGACTTCTTCTTCTTCGGATGACGCTACAGTCCGGGGTGGACCTGGGCCTCAACCAACATGTCTCTCCAGCTAGCACGATCTCTTGCCAGCTGCCTCCAATTGCGCACTCCAAGTTGGTTGAGGTCCTTTTCCACTTCTGTGCGCCATCTCAGTCTAGAACGTCCTCTGTTGTGTTGTCCCTGTGGTTGTGATTCGAAAACTCTTCGGGCCGGAGCAGTGCTGTCCATACGCTCTACATGGCCTAGCCACCTTAAGCGTTGTATCCGTAGACGCTTGACTAGGCTCATGCCGCCGTACAGCCCATACAGTTCGTGGTTGAATATTCTCCTCAAGATGCCATCAACGCAAACAGGACAATAAATCGTACGTAGAACTTTTCTCTCGAAGAGACCAATGGCTTCCTCATCCGCTTTTAGTAGCGTCCAGGTTTCTGAGCCGTAAAGCAGGACTGGGATGATCAAGGTGTTGTACAAAGTCACTTTGGTCGTTCGGGAGAGGGCTTTATTTCTCAATTGCCTCCTAAGCCAAAAGAAACAGCGATTTGCAAGAGTGATTCTGCGCTTGATTTCGGTACTGATGTTGTCCCTATTCACCGCGGAGTCGAGATAGACTAAGTCCTTTACAACCTCGAAGTGTCTGCTACCCATAGAGACGCTCTGTCCGAGACGTCGATGTCCTGCGTCCTTCTTCGATGAAAGCATATACTTCCTTTTGCTCTCGTTTACCACCAGTCCCACCTTAGCCGCTTCCGCTTCAATGCTGGCAAAAGCCTCATTGACGGCTCGCTGAGTTCGGCCGATCACGTCAATGTCATCCGCATAAGCTAGCAGTTGAATGGACTTGTGGAAGATCGTGCCTCTGGTGTTGAAGTGTGAGTTCCGCACGATCCCCTCAAGGATGATGTTAAAGAAGTCGCATGACAGCGCGTCGCCTTGTCCAAATCCTTTTCTGACATCGAAGGTCTCGGTGAGTTCATTACTTCAGTTTCGATATTGCTATCTTGACCTCGTCGAAGTCGGGGGGACGGAATTCTTGTCCATCGTCGTCCAAATTGAGTGGGACATTCTGCCTAACAGCGGAATTCGCGTCGTCATCGCCGTTTAGGAGTCTGCAGAAATGATCCTTTCAGATTCTCAGCACCGACTGCGACTCTACCACCAGTTGTCTATTTTGGACCCGGCAGGTTTCTGCCCGAGGCTTATAACCGCCGGATGACTGTTTTATCTTGCGGTAAAAATTTCGGATGTCATTCCTGCCATAGCACCTCTCCATTTCCTCGACCACGCACTTCTCGTGCTCTTTCTCTTTCTTATGAGAAGCCGGTTCTCTTCCCTTCTTCTCTGTTTGTAGAGTTCACAAACAGCTCTCGTCGTTCGATGCAGCGTTGCCTTGTATGCTTCTGCCTACACTCGTCGTCAAACCATGGGTTCCTCTTAGGTGGTGGCGTAAAACCCAGCACATCAGTGGCGGCCTCTTTAATGGCTTCTTGACAACGTTTCCACTTGTCTTCTATTGTTTGTGCAGGCAGCGTCGAACTTTGAGATAGTTTCAGGGAGAATCGATCGGCAAAGGCTCTAGCTATCGGTTGCGATTGTAGCTTTCCGACATCAAACCGTCTTGGCTTGTCTCGACTCCGTTGCTCTCTCGATATCCGGGTTCTTACCTTGGCTACAACAAGGTGATGATCCGAGTCGATGTTTGCACCTCGGAAGGTTCGGACATCGAGGATATTGGAGGAGTGTCTGACGTCGATCGCAACGTGATCAATCTGGTTGACGGTTGATTGATCAGGTGATCGCCAGGTACCTTTATGAATGTTGAGATGTGGGAACCGAGTGCTGACCACAGAGAGATTTCGCCCCGAGGCGAAGTCAACTAACCTGAGTCCGTTTCCGGAGGTGTTGGCGTGCAGGCTGTGTCTTCCGATGACTTTAGCAAAGACTTCTTCTCTTCCCAGCTGAGCGTTGAAATCTCCTAGAACTATCTTGGTGTCGTAGCTGAGGCATCGATCATATGTCCTTTCTAGGAGATGATAGAAGTCCTCTTTACTGCTGTCATATTTTCCATCTGTCGGGGCGTGGGCGCATATGAGGCTTGTATTCCCGAATTTAGCATTGATGCGGATTGTTATGAGGCGTTCGCTTATGTATTAGAAGCTTAAGACTTTTTGCCTAAGCCTGCTTCGAACAACTAAACCGCATCCAAATGAGCGTTTCCCCCTCTCCCTGTAGCAGTCGCCGTGGTATATGTTGCAGTTTCTCACTCTTCTCTTGCCTGGCCCATCCCACCGCATTTCCTGAATCGCGGTAATGTCGGCTTTATAGCAGTCCAGGGCCTCCGCAAGTTCATCGGCTTCGCGCGGTCTGTTTAGGGACCTCACATTCCACGTGCATATCCGTAAAGCGTTATCCTTTTTTCGTTTGCGTGGGTCGTCAACAGTGTATCCATCCATATCCGAGGCATTCGGTTGGTTCGTAACTAGTATTTTTTATGTAGCCGGGCAGTTACCCCGACGCACACCCCCAACCTGGAGGACCAGGCCCTTTTTTATACGTCTTGGGCGGGGGTCGCACTTATAGGTTTAGCAGGTTGAGTTCAGGTGAACAATAACCAGTACTCGGTGGCTACCAACGTGAAGGTAGAATAAGCACAATTGGTGTGTGGAAGACAGTTACAACAGCTGAGCATCGCCAGGTTGATACCAATCAGTGCCTACCCTTTTCCCACATCACCCAGCCACCAAATGACATGACTACAAACTCAAACAAATCAAAGGGAGTTGTTACGGCCGTCTTTTCGATATCCTCTGGTGCCATGGGAATCTGGTAATATGCTTTGTCGCGATCCAATATTGAAAAATGCGTTTTGTTGTGCAGGTTTTTCGTGAAGTTCATAATATGCGGTATTGGATACCTGTCCGGTTATGTCAGAGCGTTTAAACGACGGTAGTCGCCACAACATCTCCGACCGCCAGTCATTTTTTCATCGAAGCGGATCGGACTGGCCCATGGACTGTTAAAAGCGCGACAGTAACCCTTCCGCAAAAACTCGTTGAAATCTTTTTTGTTTGCTTTTTGCTTTCAGCTTATTTGCGGAAAGTATTCGTGGACGTTCAGCAATTGGTTGACCCGTTGTCACGATGCAGTGTTGCACACTGTTGGTCTGTGGAGTGAACTATTTTTGGCACTCTCAGAGACGTTGTTTTGTCGACAATGCGTTTTGACTTCAAATCGATTTGAAGTCGGTAGTGCCCGAGTAGGTCTGCACCAATGTTTTTAATGAGTGGCCATGTTGTTGCCCGTCGATGACCGAGATCAAGGGTAAGTTTCTTCTGTTCATACGTGTAGATTGGATGGTTATTCGCTGCGAGAAGTGTTGTTTCTCCTCTTTTGTTTTGGCAGTTGTTAGGACAAGGTAAAACTCATATTGTCGAACCGGAATCTAGCAAACATTTTTGGTTTGTGTTTCTGTCATAGACGTAAAGACGCATTCAAAATTTGCAGAATTTGATTTCGAACTGTTGTTAACCGCCTCAGGTAACAACAGGCTTGCTAGTTTTTTTGAGCTATATGAACACGGTTTGTTAGAATTAATTGCTTTTTCACCGAACTTTTGGTGGAAGTAGCACTATGTTGTTGGAAAGTTGGCCCGTCTCGAAGTGGATCGGTTTCGCCTCGTTCCAAATTTCTGAATTCAGGGCAGCGACTATTGCGTTAAATCGACTGATTTCGGATGTTATCCGGTTGTTCTGCAATTGTGCCACAATCTGTGCGAACCAAGGAGCACTATTTACCTTCCAGAAGAGTGAAAATTTTCAGATTCCTCAATGCAGCAATATCCCTCACTTGACTGGTTTCAATCTCGTGCGGTGGACTCGCCTGAGATGGAGTTGGTGGAGCTACATCCATGTCGAGTGTGTCTTCCGCCGGGGTCACCACTTTGGCTATTTGAGTTGCCAGATTTAAAAGAAAGTTTTTTTTAAAAAAAAGTTTCTGACATACGTTATAAAAATTTTAACACTTTATTGTTTCTCCAAAATTGTTGTTCCCACTTCTACGCTTCAATTAACAGAGGCAGAAATAACTGCAACTTGAAGAGTAGTCATTGTCCAGACACGCCGTCGACAAGTTCAAAAAGTAGCTCCAGAATTTCTTTGTTTTAACTTCGGTGCCATCTGTGTATGTAAGTCGGCATTTGGTTGTTTGGCCAAGTCACCACAGTTAGTGTCAGTATGGCCACGTTTGAAGTCCGTGTAACATTTTTCAAGCTAAAAAATTCTTTTTTTTTTCCATTGTTTTAAAAATCGCAAAAGAAGGGTCACTTGAAGCACTTTAACCTTATAATCAGATTGTCATGAAATTTGAGTATCTGTTCTTCCACAAAATAAGAGGTGGCGCCCCCTATATGTCAATCCCGGGACTTATTGAGTGATGTGTTAGTAAACAAGAAAACAGTTTTTGTACTTGCATTCACTGAGCCCAGTTCCCAGGCCCAGTTTCCGTTTTAATACACTAAGTATGATAAAAACTGTGACTTTCTTATCAAAACCTTTACACTTAAAGAAATTTTGTTATATTCTTTAGCCATGAAGTGAAATTACTATCATCCGCATAAGATATAAAATAGTTTTGCTAATTATAATGCGTTGTTGCTTTATTTCAGACAGTGTAAAAAAACAAAAAAATCTCGTTGACATGCAAACAGAACACATATTTCTTGACTCTAGTACATACTAATTTTAAGACACTAAAGCTTAATGTATATACGAGCGGCTTTCAATATATTCTCGGTATTTTTATGATGGAAAATGCATATTCAATTAAAATTGTTTTTATTTTTCAATATAATCTCCCCTTACATCAATGCATTTGTTACAACTTGATATAAGCTTTTTTAAACCCTTAAAAAACTCTTTAAACAAAATACCCATTTATTACCCACATGCGTTCTTCATCATCCGAAAATCTTTTTCCACGAAGACATCTTTTTAAATCTGGAAACAGGAAATAATCACTAGGGGCAAGGTCTGGACTATAGGTTGGGTGTTGGATTTCTTCAAAACCATAATCTCGCCTAGCAGTCTTGGAAACTCTCGCCGTGTGAACAGGAGCGTTGTCATGAAGAAGCAACACACCCGCTGCGAGTTTACCCCGTCTTTTCTTTTTAACTTCCTCCAGCAAATTAGGTAGGATGTGGCGTTGATGGTTTCATCTTTTTTTTTTGTATTCAATGAGCAAGATTCCCTTTGAGGCCATGAGCTCCGCGGCAGACGGAGTGACTTTGAACGTCTTCGGGGGGTCTGTTCCTTTTTCCATGGACTCTTGTTTGCTTTCAGTATATTAGTGGTGAACCCATGTTTCGTCCCCAGTAACAATTTGATCCATAACACCGTCCGCGTTCTCACTACACATCTCCAAAAGCTCTCTACAGCAACCACCTTGCACTGACCTTTGAAAGATTAAAATGGTCATGAAGAACATGAAGAATGGTGTGAATGGTACCAGTTGAAAGCTTGGTGATCTCTGCCATCATTTTCACCTTTATTCGGGCATCCTCAAAAATAAGTTTTTCGACTTGTTTGACGCTTTCTTCCGTACAAACAGTAGCCGGGCGCCGGAGCTCTCACTGCCTATTTTGAACTCACTTGACCGCTTCTGCACAATTGATAATGAAGGTGCGGAGCCCTGGTATATAGCCATCATCTCATTATTAATAGTTTTTTGATTTTGTCCTTGCTAAGAGAGAAATTTAATTACAGCGTGATGCTGAATATTCACCATCATCGTCTCAGTTGCCATTATGATTCTGTTTAACTAGAGATAAAACGCGAATTAATAATCACATTTAATTTATTTTTACACGAATGCACTAAAATAATAATATTACTTGATAAATAAGTCAATTTATACATATATAACAACAGCTTCACCCCGATACCGATAATATATCGAACGCCCCTCGTACCTATGTATGCTCGTAGTAGAAATAGTGTGAAATGAACAATATTTTACTTGGATCAAAATATGTTCATACATATGTTTTAAATTCCATATAGAAGTACAAACCATTGAAGGCGAATATGAAATATAACTAAAAAGTTAATAAAACGTTTAGCTCTGTTCTGGACCCAGTTATTATCACTAACTTCCCTTTTTCCCTTAAAAGGCTTAAAAGAGTACTTATTTGATGAATGCAACTGTTTTTCGGGATGCAGGTTTTAATGTAAACAGCAAAATACATGTCGGAAGTAAAATATAATAACGAACTAGACGGTAAATTATAAGATGATAAAACGGACTGTTGATAATATTCATCTAACAATCATTATGTTTATTTCATCGTAACAATCACCCATATGTAATCAAAAATGGGAGGATTGAATACGTGACAAACAGACAAGCTAAGTTTGACATCAAATTTTCAAGAATTTGATTTATATAAAACGAAGAAATATGTGAATTCCGATATCTTTATTCGCAAGGTTATGCGAATACATAAACCATTTAAAATATATGAACCTCGAGTATATAATTTCTGCACCGAAATATATGCAATACAAATATAGTTATAAAAAGCAGAAATTTGAATTTCTTAAAATTGACCCATTCTTTATGTATGAACATTAATCGGTTTTTAATCTCAAATATCGCCTAAACTAAGCCGATTAGACCCTTCTTCCATTAAGACCTACAAAACTGCCTCACTCAATGGAGGCACCGGAAGTATCGGAATCATGCCCCCAATTTAATCATAAGACCATTGTACTGATTAAGTAAACCATTTCATTCTCAAAAATGGAATACTTTCCCTTATGTATTAACTAATTTGGCGTAAGTAGCTAACGTGGCACAGCTTGAAAACTGCCACTCACACGTCGAAGGTCGATGTTCGATTGCCTTACTGCATACGGCACCACTTGTGACGTGATTTCATAATAGACTCCTACGTTTTTTCACAATGCCAATTCTGAAAACAATTCTGATGTCTAAATTAGAAGAAATGTCTTGATATGGCAGGTATTTTTTTTGCATCTTAAGCATTCTATCCGAAGACGCTAGGCCAGGCGCATGTCGCTGTACAGCCCATAGAGTTCATCCTTAAATTTTCTCCTCCAGATGCCATCAACGCAAAGACTAAGGTCGAGCTTCTCAAGGATTATGTTAAAGAAGTCATATGACAGTGAGTCGCCTTGTCTAAAACCTTTTTTGACATTGATCCCGGTCTCAAGATTTTCAGCACAGACTGCGGCTCTATCACAAGTTGTCCAGTTTGTTTCCGGCAGGCTTCGGTCCGATTCTTGTATCCACCAAATAGCTGTTTTACTCTACGGTAAAAATTTCGGACTTCATTCCTGTCATAACATTTCAATTTCTGGATCGCGCGCTTCTCATGTCTCTTTTGTTTTTCTTCTGAGAAGCCGTTGCTTCTCCCTTCTTCTCTGTTCGTAGAGCTCACGAACAGCCCTCGTTGTTCAAAGCAGCGTTGCCTTATGAGCGTCTTGTTCGGCTGTATGTGCTTGCCTGCACTCGTCGTCAAACCATGGGTTTCTTCTGGGTGGTGACGTGAAACATGAGTGGCAGCATCTTTGATGGCTTCCTAACAACATTTTCAGTCTTCTTCTATAGTAAGTGCAGGCAACGCCGAACTCTGAGCGAGATTCAGGGAGACTCGGTCGGCAACATTCCCAGCGATCAGTTGCCATTGTAGCTTTGTGACCTCAAACCGAATTAGCCTGTCTCGACTCCGCTGATCTCTCGATATCCGGGTTCTTACCTTGGTTACAACAAGGTGATGATCCAAAACGATGTTTGCATCTCCGAAGGTTCGGACATCGAGAATACTGGTTTGACGTCCATCGCAACTTGATCAATCTGATAGACAGTGGATTGATCAGGAGATCGCCAGGTTCCTTTGTGAATGTTCAGGTGTGGGAACCGCTTTCTTTGTAGAAATCGCTGTAGTAGATGTTGTAGTTCTTCATCGTTTTTATGCCAGGCCCATCCCATCGCACTTCCTGGATGGCAGTAATGTCTGCCCTGTAGCAAGGGCCTCCGTAAGTTGTTCGGCTGCACGTGGCCTGTTCAGGGACCTCAGATTCCACGTGCAAAATCGAAAATCATTGTCCATTAAACGTTTGCTGGGGTCGTCAACAGTTGATCCTTCATTATCCGAGGCATGTTCTTGTCTCTAAACTAAAGATTTTTTACGTGGTGCGTTATCCTCACACACAACCCACAGACAGGTAGGCAAGGCCCATTGATTATAACCTCGGGCAGAGGGGCTCGCTGCATACATTGGTTCACCAAACCACGGGTGTTGTGATGGCTATCCAGGGGGCGCCGCGTGGAGGCTGTATGTCAACTTGACCTGTGCACTAACGAGGATAGTGTTGGCATCTCGCATCATTGAGCGCGATCGATGAAGTTACCTATGAGAGAAGGCGCTTATTCTGATGCGGATTTGTTTTTCAAGGGAGACCAATGCAAAAAGTCTTGAGCTACGACCCCGTCAGCGAACGCCTCATGACAATCCGTATCAAGGCAAAGTTAGGGAACATCAGCCTAATATGCACTCACGCCCCGACAGAGGAGAAGAATGACAACATCAAGGATGACTTCTATGATCTCCTAGAAAGGACGTACAATCGATGACCCAGCTACGACACCAAGATCATTCTAGGAGATTTCAGTGTTCAGCTGGGAAAAGGGGATATCTTTGCTGGAGTCATCCAAAAACGGACTCAGGCTGTTGGACTTCGCCTCGAGGCGGAACTTCTCTGTAGCTAGCACGCGGTTCCCACACCTGGACATTCACAAAGGAACCTGGCAATCTCCTGATCAATCCACCATCAACCAGATTGATCACGTTGCGATAAACGTCAAAACTCCTCCACTATTATCGATCTCCGAACCTTCCCAGGTGCAAACATCGACTCGGATCATTACCTTGTTGTAGCCAAGGTAAGATATATCGAGATCAACGGAGTCGAGATAGACCAAAACGCTTTGACGTCGAAAGGCTACAATCGCAACCGATCGCTAGAAATTTTGACAACCGAGTCTGCCTGAAACTCGCTCAGAATCGCTCAGAGGTGACGCTGCATTGAACAACGAGGACTGTTAGTGAGCTCTACGAACAGAGAAGAAGGAAAGCGCATCGGCTTCTCAAAAGGAAAAAGAACGAGCATGAGAAGCGCACGGTGGAGAAAATGGAAAGGTGTTATGTCAGGAATAAAGTCCGAAAGTTTTACTGAAAGGTAAAACAGCTATCCGGAGGATACAATGCTCGGACCAAGTCCTGCCGGTACCAAAATGGTCAACTTGTAGTAGAGTCGCAGTCTGTGCTGAGAATCTGGAAGGATCATTTCTACAGACTCCTTAACGGCGATGACGGCCCGAATTCCGCTGCTGGGCAGAACGATGATAAATGAGAATTCTGTCCCCCCGACTTAGACGAGGTGAAGATAGCAATATCCAAGCTGAAATCGAACAAAGCTGCTGGAGCGGACGGACTGTCCGCAGAACTATTTAAAGCAGCTGGAGATGACCTGGTTGGACGCATGCACCAGCTCATCTGTAAGATATGGTCGGAGGAAAGTATGCCCGATGAGTGGAATCTCAGCGTCGTTTGCCCGGTCCACAAGAAAGGAGACCCCTTTGACTGCGCCAACTACAGAGGGATTAGTCTCCTGAACATCGCATACAAGATCCTCTCTGCCGTATTGTGTGAGCGTCTGAAACCATTTGTCCATGACCTGATAGGTCCCTATCAGTGTGGTTTCAGGCCAGTGAAGTCCACAATGGATCAGATATTCACATTACGGCAGATCCTGGAAAAGACCCAAGAAATGCAAATTGACACTCACCACATATTCGTCGATTTTAAGGCGATACAGTGCCATGTCTAGTTTTGGCATTCCTGCCAAACTCGTCAGATTTTGTAGGATGACGATGGAGAACTCTCGGTGCTCCGTCAAGGTCGGTAATAAAATCACCGAGATCTTCAATGGCAAAAACGGTGTTAGACAAGGCGACGCACTGTTATGTGACTTCTTTAACATCATCTTCGAGAAGGTCGTGCGTAACTCACAAGTCAACACCAGAGACACGATCTTCCAGAAGTCAGTTCAATTCCTAGCTTACGCTGATGACACTGACATGATTGGACGAACATAGCGAGCCGTCAATGAGGCGTTTGCTGGAATTGAAGCGGAAGCGGCTAAAAGGGGTGTGGTGATTAATGGGGCTGTCATCAAAAAAGCACAAACAACATCGCCGTCTCCGACAGACAGTCACACTAGGCAGCAGAACGGACTTCTTCTGGCTTTGCTCCGCGGTAAATAGGGATAACGTCATCAGTACCAAAATCAAACGAAAATCACTCTTGCCAATCGCTGTTTTTGGGCTCAAGCGGCACTTAAGTAGCAGAGCTCTCCCGAAAGACTAAACTTCTTTTGTATAAGGGCCTGATAATCCCAATCCTACTCTCAGACGCGTAAATTTACAAAATGTTTCAGATTTCAGAGAAGAATTGGTTGGTGACGTTGAGGTGTCAAAGGCGCAGTCAAAGGGGTCTCCTTTCTTATGGACCGGGCAAACGCTCGGTCCATCGGGCATGCTTTCCCCCGAAAGATGAGCTGGTGCATGCGCCCAACCGGGTCATCTCCATCTGCTTTAAATAGTTCTGTGGACAGTCCGTCCGCTCCAGCAGCTTTGTTCGACTTCACTTCCTCTAAGTCGGGGGGATGGAATTCTTGCCTATAATCGTTCAAATCGAGTGGAACATTCTGCCTAACAGCGGAATTCGGGCCATAATCGCCTTTAAGGAGACTGTAGAAATGATCTTTCCAGATTCTCAGTACAGAGTGCGACTCTTCTACAAGATGTCGACTTGGGTGGTGACGTGAAACCTAGCACATCAGTGGCAGGTTCTTTGATAGCTTCTTGACAATATTTCCAGTCTTCTTCTACAGTAAGTGCAAGCAAAGTCGAACACTGAGAAAGTTTCAGCGAGATTCGGTCGACAAAGTTCCCAGCGATCAGTTGCGATCGTAGCTATCCGACGTCGAACCGTATAGGCTTGCCTCAACGCCATAACTTTATGCACAACTTACAGACTGGTAGACCAGGCCCATAATTTAACCCTCAGGCAGAGGGGTTCGCTGCATACATTGGCTCACCACTAAATGAGTGTTATAGTGGCTATCCAGGAGTCGCCGCAAGGGTGTATATGTCTAGTTGATCGGTGCACTAGCGAGGATAGTGTTGGCAGCTCGCATATGCCTATCTATCTTCTTCAAATAGTAGTTCTAACGTGATTCACTTGTTTGTTTGATAAAATCTCTTGTACATTTTGAGATTGACTATACACTTCCAATATATGGAAAATGTTTTCAATTTGGCTAATAACAACTCCCTACTGCAATGCTGTTCGCACAAGTTTGAGAGCTCTAACTACCACATCAATCAACAGCATCCTTATCGAAGGCGGTCTACCCAATGTGATGGTCAGATTTTGGCATTTAACTTCATTCATTGTTTATAATTAATTCCTTCCATGAAACTCCTATTCACAACTATTTAAAAAAACGTTTGAACCTACGGCAAACCCAACTAATTTCTCATTTGATAACGCTATAAAAACTAACAGCTGTTCATTCTGGGAGCTTTGTCCTCAACAAATAAATACAGAACTTTGTTAATATCCTGAATCCAAAACCAATGAGCATATCTACCGGAGCTTATATCTCAGTACCAATGACAAATCAAATGGCTGGAACCTTGTTTTTACTGACGTATCCAACACAAGCAAACATACTGAAAGCAATATTACTTTACGGAAAAAAGAAGACGATTATGTTTTCCAACAGTCTGTCGATAATGTATTCTATTTGTCGATAACGTCTTCGTGATCTACTAATATCCAAAAGAAAAACCAAAAAGATCGTTTGAATATAGGAACACACAATAAGATAACCGATATGGAAGCACGAAAGGCAAATAAACTACCCTCAAAATTGTTTTATATACTTAGAAAAAAAGATATAGGAAAACCATTATAAACAAAAGAAAAACTGATTGGGCAAACGAAAATCGCATATACAAAAAATTAATCCCAATGCAAATATTCCATTATATGCCAATAGCGTCCCTCTTAAGATTTTAAAAATGTATATCATATTTCCACTAAGTCATACAACAGCATACAACAACAAGGAACCACCTTCATCATGTCATATGTGTAATGAAAAAACCGACCATGTGTCGCTTTCTCACCTGTAACCAAACTAACTCTCTTTATCAAAAATATCAATCATGTATTTAAAATATTCTCTACATTTAGTCTTGTAAATCATATTTAACCAAAAAACAATTGTCTCTTTATTAATGCACTTTTGCAGAATAATTATTTCTAAGTAAGAAACAGTAGGCCCTTGCAAAATAATAAAATTATAATTATATTAATAAATGCATGCATGTATGTAATGTGTTGGTTAGTGTTGTCTATTCGGCAGATTGTCCGATTCAATTAAAGTTGATTCCTAAAATTATGATGTTTTTCGTCGTCGGACTATGGTGGGCTGTTTTCATCTTCGGCTTTTTCCATCGTCTGTTTTTTTTTGTCACTGTTAGCGTTGAAATGAGGTTGTTCTATTGTAGGCAGAGATTATTGCCTTTATCAGGAGATTTTTTAATTAAGAAAATTTAAGTATGGTAATACTACATACGCATATGCTGTAATTAATTATATCCACTTTGATTTTATGTCTGTAAAATAGTTATATTTATAATTTACAGTAATTCTCGTCTTTTTGCTTTGTTTTTCAGACTTGTGTAAGCAGTCGTGAGGAATATGAAAAGCAAATGGGTAGTACAGGTAACCCATTTGACATTTAATTGATGGAACTCTTTATTTATTATATATATTTTATTATGTCTATGTAGATGCTGCTAACCAATTATACGCTAAAGAGTGCAAAGAGAGCTTGAACTACTCACCTGCAGAACTAGAGAAGCTGATAAAGAAGAAAACTGTAACTTTTAAAAATAATCCTGAATCCAGTGATACTTCAAAAAAAGGTCAAATACACAATCCACTTAACAAAGGACCTCTAATTTCAATAATGAAAAAGGAGTGCACATCTGCGCAAAGATATGTTTTACGTGGAAACAATATTGTTCGACCATCAAGACTTACGGATATATTGAGGCATAGTGAAAATATAGATAAAACGAATTCACTCAGTTTTAGAACTATTCAAATATCTAATGCATTACAACAACGAAATCCTGAAGACGCCAAACTTTTGTCTTCAAAAAAAAATAATTTTGTAACAGAGATGGTAAATGAAATAACAAGCGACGGATCTGAATCTCTAAGACAAAACTTTGGTAAATTGGAAAAAGTATTAGAAACTAATAGTTTCAAATCGCCAAATGAATGTAAGCTGCGTCAATCTGGGGAACACGGTATGCATACAATTTGTATTTTTTTTCACGTATATGTTTGTGAGTTTTACATATGCATATCTCCCATTACTTATTACAAATTTAAGAACTTTCCTTCTTTATGTTTTGGTTATAATTTATTTTTAAAGTTCAGATAATTCATATAACATTCCATTGTTTTATATCTTAATATTTTGACGGCTCGAAGAAATCTACTTCAAATCATCCAGATATCATATCATCCATTAGAACTTAATTTAAGTTTAATTTTTTTCAGCGCAGCATGCTGTATTCGACGCAAAACCTTGCTTTTCGAAGCAAAACCTTGCTTTTCGAAGCAAAACCTTTTTTTCTTACCATTAATACATCATTGTTTCTACTTTTAAAGGCACCTAATATTTAAAAAATGTAAATTGTTAACATTCGGTTGCATAAGATTGATCCACAAAAGTTATATAAAATGTATTTTATTATATTTGTCATTATTACAGTTTCTTATTTTGGTGAAATTAAATTTATGTGGACTTAACTGAGAAGAAAATTTTGAAGAAAATTATTGATGGTATATGGATATAACTGGGAAGAAATCTTGAAGAGATTAATACTAGCTTAATAATAAAAGAAATCGTTCAAGAGAACATCTGCTAGAGCGTTCATCGATAAGTTAGTGTCCTGCATTTGTGTTGAGGTTTTTGAGTGCTGGTACAAGTGTAAAGCGAGAATCATACTTGGAGGGAAACAGTGGTTGACGAAGTTGTGTGCATGTGTTGTTACAGTTAATATGTGGCTATGTGTTTGTGCCCATGAAGTAAGCACTGTCGTTTATTTGAAAGCCTATCTAGGTGATGCCAACCACATGCCGAGATTGAGTTGCATGTGTAAGTAAGTACTCCGGGCAATCAATGATCATCATCAATCAAATTTGTTTAAATTGTTGCAATAACAAAATAGCATCAGACGGTTTTTCTATCAGAGAGGCAATAAAACACTCATCTGCTAAAATACAATTATCATTTTTTTGACAAATTCTAAATGCAGAAACCTGGGCGTTACAAAAAGCATGAGGAAGTCCTTAGTCTTTTTTTTTTGGCCCTATTTGACCTAATGGCACCTGGAGGAGGGGATACAACGACGAAATTTATGGGTTGTACAGCGACACGCGCCTCGTCAAGCGTCTTTAGAACAACGCTTTCCAATTATATATTTTATATACAGACCAATGACATTTTACAATTATTATTATAATTTATTAGGGTATAATTTGAATTACACACTAACATACAAAGAGCACTAGCTGCCACGGCTTTAGGTTTAATTGAAATATATATGTTAAGATTTTTTGTGTAAGTAAAAATTGCGGAAATATTTTGATGGGTTGGAGATTCAAGCAGTAGATGAACTGGTGGGTTTTTGGGGTTGTCCAGAGTCCAGTATGTGGCTGACGTCGTACCATCTGTGGCAGGTGTTGCACTTAGGTGGAGGGGTGCCTTTGAGAAGAGATTGGTGTGTATAGGCTGTGTGCCCCAATCGTAGTCTCGTGCAGGTGTTTTTTCTTTTGCTACGGTTTGAATTATATAGGGCGCAGTGATGCTAATACTTTCGGCAGTTTGACAGAAGACGGGCGTTGAGTTTGCACTTTAGTAACCGTACCGTATATTGGTAGTCGCATCAAATTGGATAATGGAAGCACGGTGAGCTTCGAGGTCTGCTAATTCATTTCCCTTTATCCCTACATGGCTTAGGACTCAGATAATTTTAGTTATATTTGGGAACATTGCGATGCAGTTGCGGATGTCCGAGATGATTGCAGTGTCTTGTTTAGGATTCTCTAATGCATTGATAGTGGACAAGCTGTACGACCTGATCACAAATAAATCTTTCACGGTGTGTTGTTTTTGTTGAACAGCGTTAAGTCCAAAATTAATGAAGCTGTTTTAAATAGGGGTGCGTTGGACTTACATTTTCTTCGCCAGCTCGAGATATTTGTCAGCTATCAGGGCTTTTGATATAGATGACTGCAATCGTGAGTATTTATTTTAGAGTTTTTGGTTTGTAGGAACTTTGTGTAGATTTTCGCCTGCCCGAATTCTATCCGTTCTAGGACGTTCTTGATAGGGGTCGTACTTGCTAAGCAATTGTGATTTAGAAATTTTAAATGATGTGAGTGTTACATTTTTTGTTGGCAGCAAGGTTAATACTAAAACAATGAGAATTCCAATTTATTTATTGTTTACAACAGTGTAGATGCAATGATCGAGGTGTTTGTGTATACTGATTATTTTGGACAGTTCGTCAAAAGCGATAATGAATAAAACTACAGAAAGTGGGGAGCCTTTCGGTATATCGTCCATTAGACTTATAGTTTGTTTTGTTTGTCTGTTGCAGATTACCAGTATTGGGGAATTATACCAATATTCAATATGCTGTTGTACAGAGAGATTAGTCTGGTTTTTGCTTTGAGTGGAAGATTTTTTAGCTTGGTAAGAGGGGTGTCCAATATATTATCAGTATCGCGGTGAAGCTGTAGTTACATTTATAAATTGACTTACCAGGGTTCCGCACCTTCATTATCAACTGTGGTCAAGTGAGTTCAAAAGAGGCAGAGAGAGCATTGAAGACGATCCCCGCTTCGTCGCCCCAGTTACTGCTTGTACGGGAGAAAGCATCAAAGAAGTCGAAAAACTTGATTTTGAGGATGCCCGAATAAAGGTGAAAATGATGGCAGAGATCACCAAGCTTTCAACTGGTAGCATTCACACCATTCTTCATGACCATCTTAACCTTTCAAAGGTCAGTGCAAAGTGGGTGCCACGAATGCTCACAGCGCCTCAGAAAAGGGTGAGAACCGCATGCTGTAGAGAGCTTTTGGAGATGTGTAGTGAAAACCCGGACGGTGTTCTTCTTCTTCTTCCTTTTCTTGTGGCGCTACAGTCTGGGGTGGACCTGGGCCTCAAAAAACATGCCTCTCCAGCCAGCACGATCTTTCGCCAGTTGTCTCCAGTTGCGCACTCCAAGTTGGTTGAAGTCCTTCTCCACTTGTGTGCGCCACTTTAGTCTAGGTCGTCCCCAATGGCTCGGATTCAAAGACTTTTCGGGCCGGAGCAGTGGTGTCCATACGCTCTACATGGCCTAGCCATCTTAAGCGTTGTATCCGTAGACGCCTGACCAGGCGTATGTCGCTGTACAGCCCATAGAGTTCGTCGTTAAATCCTCTCCACCAGATGCCATCAACGCAAACAGAATCAAAAATTGCACGCAAAACTTTTCTCTCGAAAAGACTAAGGGCTTCCTCACCCGCCTTTGCTAACGTCCAAGATTCCGCCTTATAAAGTAGGACGGGGATTACCAAACTGTTCTATAAAGCGAGCTTAGTCCTTCGAGAGAGGGCTTTATTACTCCATTGCCTCTTGAGACCAAAGAAACAGCGATTGGCAAGAGTAATTTTGCGTTTGATTTCGGTACTGATGTCGTTGTCCTTGTTTGTTGTCTTGACTACCTCGAAGTTTCTGCTGCCTAGTGTGACGCTCTGTCCAAGGCGTGAGTTACGCAAGATCTTCTCGAGAATGATGTTAAAGAAGTCACATGACAGTGCGTCACCTTGTCTAAAACCTTTTTCGACATTGAAGGTCCTGGTGAGTTCGTTACTGACCTTGACTGAGCAGCGAGAGTTCTCCATCGTCGTCCTACACAATCTAACGAGTTTTGTAGGAATGCCAATACTAGACATGGCACTGTATAGCTCGTCTCTATGCACACTGTCATATGCAGCCTTGAAATCGACGAATAGGTGGTGAGTGTCAATTTGCATTTCTTGGGTCTTTTCCAGGATCTGCCGTAATGTGAAAATCTGGTCTATTGTGGACTTCCCTGGCCTGAAACCACACTGATAGGGACCTATCAGGTCATGGACAAATGGTTTCAGACGCTCACACAATACGGCAGAGAGGATCTTGTATGCGATGTCAAAGGGGTCTCCTTTCTTGTGGACCGGGCAAACGACGCTGAGATTCCACTCATCGGGCATGCTTTCCTCCGACCATATCTTACAGATGAGCTGGTGCATGCGCCCAACCAGGTCATCTCCAGCTGCTTTAAATAGTTCTGCGGACAGTCCGTCCGCTCCAGCAGCTTTGTTCGATTTCAGCTTGGATATTGCTATCTTCACCTCGTCTAAGTCGGGGGGACGGAATGCTTGTCTATCTTCGTCAAAATTAAGTAGAACATTCTGCCTAAAAGGGAACTGGGGCCGTCATCGCCGTTAAGGAGTCTGCAGAAATGATCCTTCCAGATTCTCAGCACAGACTGCGACTCTACTACTACTTGTCCATTTTGGTCCCGGCAGGCCTTGGTCCGAACCTTATATCCTCCGGATAGCTGTTTTACCTTTCGGTAAAACTTTCGGACTTCATTCCTGCCATAGCACCTTTCCATTTCCTCGACAGCGTGCTTCTCATGTTCCTTCTTCTTCCTTCTGAGAAGCCGGTGGTCTTCCCTTCTTCTCTGTTCGTAGAGCTCACGAACAGCCCTCGTTGTTCGATGCAGCAGTGCCTTATAGGCGTCTTGTTTAGCTGCGTGCGCTTGCCTGCACTCTTCATCAAACCATGGGTTCCTTCTGGGTGGTGACGTGAAACCCAGCATATCAGTGGCAGCTTCTTTGATGGCTTCTTGACAACATTTCCAGTCTTCTTCTATGGTTAGTGCAGGCAGCGCCAAACTCTGAGCGAGTTTCAGGGAGACTCGGTCGGCAAAGTTCCCAGCAATCAGTTGCAACTGTAGCTTTTCGACGTCAAACCGTTTTGGCCTGTCTCGACTCCGTTGCTCTCTCGATATCCGGGTTCTTTCCTTGGTTACAATAAGGTGATGATCCGAGTCGATGTTTGCACCTCGGAAGGTTCGGACATCGAGAATACTGGAGGAGTGTCTGACGTCGATCGCAACGTGATCAATCTGGTTGACGGTTGATTGATCAGATCGCCAGGTCCCTTTGTGAATTTCCAGGTGTGAGAAGCGCCTACTAGCCATTCTCAGCTGAGCGTTGAAATCTCCTAGAAGGATCTTGGTGTCGTAGCTAGGTCATCGATCGTATGTTCTTTCCAGGAGATCGTAGAAGTCATCCTTGATTTGTCATCCTTCTTCTCTGTAGCGCACATTAGATTGATATTCCCGAATTTTCATAAGGCGTTCGTTGACGGGGTTGTAGCTTAAGACTTTTTGCTTAAGTCGAATAAGCGCTGCCTTCTCTCTCTATAGCAATCGCTGTAGTAGATATCGCAGTTCTTCATTGTTTTTATGCCAGGCCCATTCCATCGCACTTCCTGGATCACATTCCACATGCAAAACCGAAAATCGTTGTCCTTCAAACGTTTGCTGGGGTCGTCAACAGTTAACGTCCTCATCCGAGCCATATTGTGTATTCTGAACTATATTATTTTTACGTGGTGAGGAAGTTATCCTCACGCACAACCCACAGACTGGTAGGCAAGGCCCATTGCTTAAAACCTTGGGCAGAGGGGTTCGCTGCATACATTGGTTCACCATACAACGGGTGTTGTGATGGTTATCCAGGGGCGCCGCGTTGAGTCTGTATGTCAACTTGACCTGTGCACTAACGAGGATAGCCTTGGCAGCTCGCCATGTTGAGCGCAATCAACGACGTTACCTCGCGTGCACAGGCCCATGTCCCCCCATGTCCATGTGGACGGTGTTATGGATCGAATTGTTACTTGGGACGAAACATGGGTTCACCACAATGACTTTGAAAGTAAACAAGAGTCCATGCAGTAGCATAAAAAAGGAAAAGACCCGACGAAGAAGTTCAAAGTCACTCCGCCTGCCGGGAAGCTCATGGCCATAGTTTTTTAAGACTCAAAGGGAATCTTGCTCATTGAGTACAAAAAAAAAAAAAAAAAAAAACGTGAAACCATCAATGACACATCCTACGCTTCCACTTTGCATAATTTGCTGGAGGAAATTAAAAAGAAAAGACGGGGTAAACTCGCAGCGGATGTATTGCTTCTTCATGACAACGCTCCTGTACACACGGCGCGAGTTTCTGAGGCTGATGCTCACCCTATAGTGAAGACCTTGCCCCTAGTGATTATTTCCTGTTTGTGGATTTAAAAAAATGTCTTCGTGAAAAAGATTTTCGGATGATGAAGAACTCAAGTCAACAATAAATGGGTATTTTGCAGGAAAATAGGATTTTTTTTTTTTTTGAGGATTTTTAAAAACTTATCTTAAGATGTAACAAATGCATTGATGTAAGGGGAAATTATATTGAAAAATAAAAACAATTTAAATTGAATTCGCATTTTCCTTCATGTCGATACTGAGAATATATTGTACATCTCTCGTATATGATATTCGGTCTTTCCTGGGAGTTTTACATTTGAGTTTGGTCAAACAACACTTTAGTTCCATAAGTGTTTTATCCGATTCAATCCGGCGGAGTGTGCAGGTGCTGGGATATCTTAAAAATTCTCCACGCTGTCTGCTGTACGTTTCGTAAAGTACCCAGAGGGGAGCTCCACCACGGCACTGTACGATTTTGGTGGTGTGGAGAACTTTGTGTGATGGACATGATTGCAACTGTTCTTATGGCTTTGTAAAGCGTAGTGGGCTATGCTGTAACAAGCCCAGTAAGCATTGTCAGTTTTAAATTTCGGGTTGTAAGGCAGTTTGCCACTACCCGGGCCAAGGACAATAGTGATAATAAATGGAAAGTGGCCTTTATTATAGATATTTTCCATTATTTCTCAAGAGGCTGTATGTGATATCTACATTTGTTAAGGTTCCATATGTAGAGAGGTGTATTTGAGAGCCATCATTTAGGATTATTAGATTTGAGTTACATATGAAAGATTCAACATCACTATCTCTGGTATTCGTGGTATTTGCACCCCACGAATCGCTCCAGGCGTTGAAATCACCCACTATCATAAAAAGGAAGCGGATTTGAAGAGCAATATTTTCCAAGTCGTTTCTCGCAGCAGGGTGTAAATTGACACCTACGTGGATTTGATTTTAAGTTCTAATTTGAAAGCTAGAGTTAATATATTGTAGTTGACAGAGTCTTTTGTATGAGGTATGTTGTTTTTAATTTAAACTGCTTTTCCTTGAGAGTAAAGTCGCAGTTTAGATCGGCCAAGGTGGGGACAGGATCGCCTGAAATCAAGCGATTGCGTTAACAACTTGACTGGTATGGACTGTGGCTCAAGCCTATTGCAAGTTAGATTATTGGTTATAATCTTTTTCAGAGGAGGTAATAAAGTATGAATTTCTAAATTTGTTGCTATTGAGCTAAGAAGAGAATTGAAAGAAGAAGGGTTGGGGGCCATAGGTATTGGCAAAAATGGAAGTGGGCGGTTTTGCAGTATTGTTATCTCAATTTTGAATATTGTTAAAGGGGAGGGTTGAGAGATTGTTGAAGTTGTTGCTGATGCGGGGGGATTGAGGCATGTGGATGTTGTGTAGCATATGTTTGGTTGTATTTTCATTTAGCTTCTATTATGTTGAATTTTTTTCTGGATTTGATTTTCAAGATTAAAAGATTCTTAAAGATTTTAAAGATTCTTTTCGCTCTCGAGTAGTTGAAGAAAGAGCAAGTGTTTTACTTCCCTCGCGAGTTTATAAAAATATCTAAAATTTCGAGTAAACGTACACGTACTGATTCTGATGACGGCGTTAATCGCCCTCCCAGCAAATTTGCATCTTCTAACAGACAAAAAATTGAATCGACAATGGTCGACAATCATAATTATTATGCATCATTAAGTGATCTGAATGAAACCGTGAATGTGGATAACAATGAACGTTCAAACGTTATAAAAGATAGTGTTTCTCCTATAGTTGTGCTAAATTCGTCTGGTGAACGTATTCGCCGCATGTTGAACGAGATAAACACAGAAAAATACCTAATTAAAAATATATCACTTGGTATTAAAATTATTCCTTCCACTCTGGAAATCTATGAAAAAATTGAAACTGAGTTGACGAGGTTAAAGTTCGAATTTTATTCCTACGCACGCAAAGAAATGCGACCCTCAAAAGTAATTCTGTCAGGGCTTAACCCCATGAACGAAAAAGTGGTTAAAAATGAAATAGTTTCATCAGGAATAAAGTGTCTAGACGTAAAAATTATATCATATAATGAAAATCAAAAAAATAAATATAAAAACTGTTTCTATATTGTGTATATCCAACGCGGTACAATAAAACTCAATAAATTAAAAAAAAATCATAACAGCTTATTCAAAACAATAATTCGATGGGACTTTAAAAAGCAAAAACCCGGAAAAATCACACAATGCAACAATTGCCAAAGGTTCGGGCATGGATCCATGCATTGTCATGCAAAAAGCGTTTGTGCCAACTGCTCCGGTGAGAACAAAACAACTGAATGCAAAAAAGCTGACGTGATTAAATGTGCAAATTGCAATGGACCACACAAATCATCTGATCCTAACTGCAGTAACCGTAAGCAATATCTGGAAATGCGCCACAAAATTCTCCGCTCACCAAAATGCTAGTAAAAAAATCACACATCAGCTTCATCAGCGCCACAAAAAATGTTCGATCCACATTCTCTTTCCCATTTTCCTCCATTGCCCTCACATTCTAAAACTATTCCTTCCCATACACCAAATCGATCTCTTCCACAATATCACTCTCTTCCACTCCTGCATGCACACGTTGCGCATAGGAAAAATTCCTTACAAAAAAAAAAACTTCATCTCCCGCCGTAAACGAGTCCAGCAGTTTATTCTCTTTCGAAGAGATCAACTCTCTTTTAAATGAAGTATTAGCTAAGCTCCAAATCTGTTCATCAAAGAGTGATCAGTTTAATGTAATTACATCATTAGCTATCAAATACGTATACTCTGATTCTTATGCTAATTAGAAATCTTAACATTATCACTTGGAATGCTGGAAGCATAACAAATAAACAAATTGAGTTTTTTAACTTTATTATTAATAAAAAAGTTGATATTGCTTTGCTCACGGAAACGCATATAAAAGAAAATAAATCCTTCTCTCATCCTAATTACAACTGTTATCGCTTTGACAGAAGTAACACAGCTGGGGGTGGGGTTGCTATCGTATTAAGAAAAGACATTTCACATTCGGTGCATCCGGGTTTGCATCTTGGTTGTATTGAGTCCATTGGTGTTGATATACATTTGGAAAACAACCCCAAAGTGAGTGTTTTTTCTGTCTATTTTCCTGGAGGAAATATAACACATGATAAAACAATTCACTTTAGGAGAGACTTAATCAAAATATTTCGTCATCGCGGTAAAATTGTTCTTGGCGGAGATTTAAATTGTCGCCGTCAACAGTGGAATTGTCTCAGAGCGAGCTGTTGGGGTAACATATTATATGATATAAATGAAAATTGGCCAAATTTTCGTTTGTTGTATCCTCCTGAATCGACCTATGTTCCTACATCCAGATCCAAGAGTCCATCTACTCTTGACTTTTTTATTACTAATGTCAGTACAAACTGCACCAGACCGTCAACTCACGATCATTTGGGTTCCGATCACCTACCTGTCAGTATTAATTTAAAATTGAATACACAAATTAAACAACCCTTATGGTATTACAACTTTTCAGCTGCAAATTGGAATAAATTCGCTAACTTCATGAACTCCAACTGCAATTTAAACAATATTATTTTTTCATCGGTTATCAGTAACACACAAATTGATTCTATGTGTGCAGAATTTATTTCGTTAATGAAAAGAGCTACAGATTTCGCAGTACCAAAGATCCTTGTGAAAGAAAACTACCCAATTCAACTCCCCAGTAATATATTATTACCTCTATGTCTGCGAAACTCAGAAAGAAGGAAATGGATACGATATCGGTATGACTGTTTTCGTTATAGCACGAAATATCTGAACAAAGCTATTGCAGATGAAATAAAAGCATTCCAAAATAAGCGTTGGAATGATCTTCTTTCTTTTGATAAAGCAAGTAAGCCTTTCTGGAAAGTTTCAAAAATTATTAAAAGAAAAGGTTTGAGTATTCCGCCAACCGATAAAGCCAACCTTCTGGCTGAAACGTTTGCTACTAATCACAAAATTGCTGCTAACTTAAGTGATTCTTCCACTTCCATTGAGGTGTCCAACACAATTATTAATTTTTCACAAGAAACGCAATCAGTATCAAGTGCAAATCTGCTGAATACAAGCAGAGTTAAAAGTTTGATCACACGATTAAAAAATAAAAAAAGTTCTCTCACAGGCTTGCGTTTTCTCACAGAAATCTTTAATTCTTGTCTTAAGCTTAACTACTTTCCAGTTTGCTGGAAAACTGGCTTAATAGTTCCAATTCCTAAACCCGGCAAAGCAAAAGATAACCCTAACAGCTACAGGCCTATAAGTTTACTAAGTTTTGTGTTGCAAAATTTTAGAAACTATTTTAAAGGAAATTATTGAAAATCATCTAGTCGAAAATAACATCTTGCCTAAATTTCAGTTTGGGTTCCGTCGTTTCCACAACACATATTATCAAATAGCGAGATTAAAAAAACATGTTAAAGATAAATTTATATTCAAGGAATCAACTGGGCTAGTCCTTTTAGATATTGAAAAGGTTTGATACAGTTTGGCATGATGCATTAATATACAAACTAATCAAGTTAAGCTTTCCTCCAAAAATTATTAAAATTATTCAAAGTTTTTTAAGCAATAGAAAGTTCTTAGTTAAAGTCGAAAGTGTAAAATCGCTTATTAAAAACTTAACGTATGGTGTGCCTCAGGGAACAGTACTCGGCCCTACTTTGTTTAATATATATGTCTCTGATATTCCTAATCCTGGCAATAATGTTAACATTGCAATGTTCGCTGACGACACAGCTATATTCGCTTCTGGTACATATTTTATGGATGTGTACACTGTGTTATAAACAACTCTTTCTGAATTAGAAAATTACTTTTTCAAATGGAAAATTAAGGTAAACGCTATGAAAACGCAGGCAGTCTGGTTTACACGTAGACGTAAGGACTGTTTTTTGCCTAGTAATGTTCAACTCCAATTGGGTTCCATAAGTATAGACTGGTCTGAACACTGTAGATACCTTGGAATTCTAATTGACAACAAATTTAACTTTCAGAAACACATATTTTAAACTACAGATAAAATGAATAAGTACATTAAAATTCTTTATCCTATCATAAACAGAAAATCCAAAATAAGTATTGAAAATAAGATCATTTTGTACAAGTCTGTTTTTCAAACCATGTTACTTTACGGTTGTCCTGTTTGGTACGACTGTGCCAAAACTCATATAATGAAACTCCAAAGAAGCCAAAATAAAGTTATTAAAATTATGCTAAATTTACCACGACACTATTCAACCCGTAGGCTCCATGAGCAAAGCAATATCACCCTCATACAAACTCTTATTGATAAATTAACTTTACGATTTTATATTCAATGCACTTTCTCTGATAATGATCTAATTAAATGTCTACAATACTCTCCACAGTAAACATAAAATATATTTGAATGGGAAACTGTGCAATGTTAGTCTTAAGAATTGAAAAAGGGTTTTACCTTGTAGCTTTCCCTTGAATTATCTTACATACAATATATATACAAATACATTATGTAATCTTGCTAAATATATTTCATAGTTGTAAAGGATTTTGTCCTAAGCCTCTAAAAATATTGTTCTACAAACTGTATGCCCTATTGTTTATGCTACTTAAATAAAAATGAAATTAAATTAAATTAAATTTTAAAGATTTCTTTAACTTCCAACGCACCTAGTACACAACATACTTCAGTTTTATGAGGGAACACACTACAGTTGGCGCAGACCTACCCTTGTATGTGTTTAAATTGTCTTGTTGTGTGACGACCACAGCGGATTGGTTCGCAAAACTTGTGATGCCCAAGAATTTGTCAACTTTTCTCTAAGATTTTGCAAGTATTAATGGGTTACCATTTATCAATCGGGGGACGCTTTCGTAATCTGTACTTATAAAATCTATCGCTTTGTTTAAAACAAATCGTGCGTTCAAATCCAAATACTACTCGATTTGAACGCACTGAAAAAGGAACAACTGCCAAAATAGTCCCCGCGATGTTTGCTCTATAAGAGTAAAACGGAGACTGCAATGACATCAAAATATATACAACAAACATTTATTAAATTAATTTTGAAATCAAATCGACTTCAGCTTGTTGCAAGAGAGTTAAAAGAGATAATTATTGCCCCATTAATAATAAGTATTGCCTCGAACATGTGTTTACAGTTTCATGTATATGACATCGATATATGTATAAGTAAATAGTGTAGCCTAGGATACCCAAGCGTACAAAGTTGTATTATAAAAGATAAATTGACGGTTTAAAAATATAAGTCATTTAAATATAAATTCTTTATTCCACTATATAGGAGAAGGAATCAAGAAGAATCCATTAAAAAAAAAGGATGAAGCCGTTCCTAATAAAATTATCCTCAGAGAGCCCCGCCTTAACTTTGAACCACAGAACGCATCACTTTCAGAAGGTAATTATGGTATAGAATCTACCAGTGGCAGGGATTCGCCAAGTCCACATTCAAGTACGTTATATAATTATAAAGTAAAAAATAAAGAAATTGTAATATTGTTGCTTAATTGTCTTGTCATTTAGGTATTCGTTCGGCCTGCGGTGTTTGCGATTCATTAATAAACAGTAAAGCTGCTCTAAATCGAAAATATGGAATAGTTGCATGCGATGTCTGCCGAAAATTCATATCTAAAATAACAAAAAAATCCATATCCTCTTCAACCAGCCCTTTGCCGACTTTTAAAATACAATGTAATAAAAGTGACGGTAAGATTATTATAAAATAATTGCGATTTTATCTTGATGGGTAGACGAATATATATATATATATATATATATATATACATATATATATATATATATATATATATATATATATATATATATATATATATATAGCATTCCCTAGCTGTTTTGTATTTTTGGGTTTTGCTTCATATACATTGTTTATTTATAAATTATTGTTTTATAATTATTTCATGACACCATTTTCTATAATAAAATTATCTCCAGACAAATAAGAGGCATTTATAGGCATTATATATGTACGAGAAGTCTATGAGCAAAAAAATGAGAACGCATCGGTTTTATGAAACGCAAAGTGCCAATACCATGAGTCGTAACTGTTTTATCGAAATTCTAAGATTTTTGCGTTTTGAAAAAAATGAGCCAAATATAAATTTGCTTTGATATCTTAAGTGTGGCATGCAATACATAAAAAGTAATTTTAAAAGTGTTTTTTATTAGTAATTAGATAAGGTGTCAAATGACACCTGCTGGTTGAACTAGGTATGCACAAAATCTCTTTAGAAATAGTTTTAAGAAATGAAGTGAATGAAATGAAGTGAAGAATGAAGTTATGAAGCAAAACCCAAAAATACAAAACAGCTATGGGACGTGCAGGTTGTGTGGAGGAATATTTCTATTCAGCGATGTCAGGCCTTAATTGACTCCATGCCACTCCCTATATACAGTATCGGACAAAACGTTTGCAACTCGAACAGAAATTGAAAATCCAATAAATATTTCTTAAGTTATCTTACATTATACTAACGAACTTAAAACTGTCGCGAGAAAACAATTGCAACTTTTAATTCAACTGGAAATATATATATGTATACATATAAATATATATATAAATATATATATATAGATATATATATATATATATATATATATATATATATATATATAAATATATATATACAAATATATATATATAAATATATAAATAAATATATATATATAAATACATATATATAAATATATATTTATAAATATATATATATTAATATATATATATAAATGTATATATATAAATATATATATATAAATATATATATATATATATATATATATATAAATATATATATATAAATATATATATAAATATATATATATATAAATATATATATAAATATATATATATATATATAAATATATATATATATATATATAAATATATACATAT
This sequence comes from Eristalinus aeneus, assembly GCA_955652365.1. Classification (NCBI taxonomy): domain Eukaryota; kingdom Metazoa; phylum Arthropoda; class Insecta; order Diptera; family Syrphidae; genus Eristalinus; species Eristalinus aeneus. The sequence goes on from OY019130.1 coordinate 47,751,037, forward strand.
AAATATATATATAAATATAAATATATATATATATAAATATAAATATATATATATATAAATATAAATATATATATATATAAATATATATATAAATATAAATATATATATAAATATATATATAAATATATATATATAAATAGATATAAATATAATATAATTATATAATAATTATATAATAATATTATATATGTATATATATAATATAAATATATATATACATATATATATATATACATATATATATATATATATATATATATATATGTATATATATATATATCTATATGTATATATATATATTTATATGTATATATATATATATATTGTTTTCAATCACTGCCTTGTATCGCCGTGGCGTGGATTCAAGTAAATTCTTTAAAATATTCGTGGGAATTTCATTCCAAACTTTCTCTATTCTTGAGAAAAAAATCATGCGTATTTCGTACATCAACCCGATTTATTCTTTGTTTTACAATTTCTCAAAAATTCTCAATGGGGCTTAAATCGGGTGACTGCGGTGGCCAATCCGTAACAGTAACAACTCCACACCATCACATTACTTACACCATGTTTAAAAGTTTTTAGGCAATAGCGACTTTGAAGTCGCTTGCCAACTGCGTACGAAATTCCATCGCTAGACATAATATTGAATTTTGACTCATCACTAAAAAGGACTGAATGTCCCAACACACTGTCTGATTTCGGATCGAAATCAATTGTTTTTTAGCAGGTCGAAAAGTGCCCAAATTAGCTTCTATCAACCGACGAGATATTGTTTTAGCACTTACTGTTAGCTGGAACTTTTGAACCAATTTCGGCGCTTATATGAAGGGATTATTTTTCTCACTTTTCGTCCCAAAAAACTGTCCATTAAGGAGCTTGTCTTACGTTGTCGACCGCCAAGATGCACAACAGCTATTTCTTTTGTTTTCCTATATCGATCAATAATTCGGGAAACCAACGATTTATGAATGATATATCTTATAGCTATTCCCTTTTGTGAAATGCCTGATGTCAAATCGTCCACAATACGCTGCCTTGACGCATTGCCAAATTTATTAAATGCCACTATTGAAATTTGCAAGAACACGCGAGGTCTGGTGTGTTCAAAAATATTCACGCAAGTGAGCCTGCAGGTAGCGAGCTTCTAACAAGTGATCAATACAATATTACTCAGAAATAATGGGAACAACTGTGATACAACGACAAATATGCTGTTGAGCGTTGCAGTCACTTCAGTTGCAATTATATAATGTATCATAACTTAAGAAATATTTATTGGATTTTGATGAATTTTTTTACAGACCTTCAAAAGTATGTGACGTTCATTGTATATATTCATACAAAAGTAAAGTATTTCAGTCTTAACAGGTATATCACAAAATAAACGATGTTCATAACTTTTAACTATATTTTTTGGTCGTAGTAATATTTCGCAGTTGTTTATAAAAATAGCAGTGTTTAGAATTATGCTGCGGCTAGACGACAGAAACCAATGAAACAATATGAAATCATATTACTTACAGATTACCATTAGTACTTTGTAGCAAAGCCTTTGTTTTTTATCACTGCGCTGCATCTTCGTGGCATTGAGTCCACCAGACTCCGACATCTTTCAACTGGTATAGCTTCCCATGAGTCTCGCACTACCTCCCACAATTCCTTGGCGTTTTTTGGTTTGGCCTTATGGACATAATTTTTAACATCGCCCCACAAGTTCTCAACGGGGTTTAGCTGGCCACTTCATAACGGTTATTCTTTCTATTCTAAAACAAGAATTGTTGATATACCCAAACTAGTGGCATCTCCTCCTCGGCATATGGCAGCAAAACCTCTTCTTAAACTTTGACGTACTCAGCACCGTCCATTATACCCTTGATATGATATATAAGCCCAACCCCATTATATGAGAAGCATTAGTTTTGCTCCTCCGTGTTTAACAGTTTAAACTGTATAACGGGGATTTTTTTCTTCATTCTTTGGTCTTTTTACATATTCCCAACGACCCTTGGACCCAAAGAAGACTATTTTGCTTTGATCGCTCCACCGAATATTCTTTGTGAAACTTTGCAAATGGCAATCTGTTTTGCAAATGCTTTTTTGCGGTACTTTTCGCGGACTTCGAACTGGTAGTTTAGCCTCTAGAAGATGTCTTCTAACCGTCACAGCACTCACCGGAAGTTGGAGTTCATCCCTTATCTGTCTGGAGCTTATTGAAGGGTTCTCCTTAGCCATGTTGATAATTTTTCGGTCAGTTTGCTTAGCCGTCATTCTTTTTGGACCACATGTTTCGGGCCTAGCTTTCCAATTTAGCGCATTTTTGACCATTTTCGCTGAACATCCTATGATTTCCCTGATTGAAGCATATGTTTTTTTCCTCCAAACGCAATTTTTTTTCAAATTCCGCATATCTTCGGTACAAGGTTTTGATCGACCCATATTTCTAACTTTAAAGTATGTTAATAAAAGGCAACAATATTTATTAAACTCTAAACAACAAATTCTGATGACACACTAACGAATCCCGCTATTTTTGTGAACAGGCTTCAATCAACAGATTTCAATGAATGAGTGAAAAAAATAATATATATATATATATATATATATATATATATATATATATATATATATATATATATATATATATATATATATATATATATATATATATATATATATATTTATGTATATATATATATCCCCTGTATAACATATATAAATATTAAGTAATACTAATAAAATTATTTTTTTGGTTCTTATTAACAGGACAATGCGTTATTTCAAGCCAAGCATGCAATACTGCGAAGAGCTTTAAAAAATTATTTGACGAACGATGTTCAGCGTGTTGGCTTAAGAAATGTATCAACACCTTCCATTTTCCTTCGGGTCATAAATTACGACTTAACACAATCTTATCAGAGATCCAGAAAGATAAACTTGAAAGCAAAACTAAATCGTTCTCTACAAAGATGCCGTTAATTTGCAATGAAAAAATCAGTACACTAGGCTGCAAGCAAGGAAGTGTCAAGATAACTGAACCTAACCGGCAATTAAAAGAATCACATTTCCAAGATCAATTTCATAATAGCGATAAAAATGTCACAATGGGTATCTGGTTACCGCCTAGATCTTTCCAATCTAAAGATTTAAACAGTGACCGTCTGATCGCAAATAGGAATAGAAATTCCAATTCGGTTACTACTAACAAACAAGAAGAGGAGTTTTCTAATCCAGAATTATTATCCTCTAACTTCGAATTTTTACCTAAGCATCCGAAACGTCAAAAAATAGATTTTAAAGGTCCAAGAGTCAAACATGTCTGTAGAAGTGCTTCAATAGCATTAGGCCAACGAATTGCAAGATTCTCAAACATCGAAGAACGTGGTTTTAAACTATCTGAGAAAAATTCTGAAATAAGTTTATTGAATAAGCCATTATTTGGAGATATTTATTTTTCAAATAACGTAAAGGGAAATGTATCTGAACTACAGAACCACCATAAGATTTGTGGGAATGAAATCCAACAATTTAATGGACAGTTATCAAAGAGTCTTACAGAACATGATCCAAATGTTGCAGTTAATAGTGAAAATAACTACCAGTTCCAAAAGCGGAAACAGAAGTCTTTAGAGATTAAAAACACTTTTATGGTCACTCGTAATGGATTAGATTCACTAGCGAGGCGAAACTTATTGCGACTATCCAAAGGACGAGGTTTTGAAAAAAAGTCGAAAGTAATTTCGATCGAATTTTGCGATAGTTACATTCCAGCAGAGATTAACGAAACCGGTTTCGGTATAATATTAACAGGGAGTTTACCAATTTTTGCACTCTGTTTCCTTTGCGGGAGTATGGATTTAGAAAATTTACACTTTTGTGCGTCATGTTGTGAACCGTATCATAGTTACTGCATTCAGGAAGATGGTTTCAGAGATAAAAACAAATACATTGCTGGAGGAAAAACCGAAAACATTTTAAATAAATTGAATTGGGTATGCCACCGTTGTACGGTTTGTTATACATGCAACATGTCATCCGGGTCAAAAATTAAATGTCAAAAATGCAAGAAGAATTACCATTCTACATGTATGGGTACATCCAAAGGTTTACTTGGGGCAGATCGGCCCTTAATATGTAGAAGTTGCCTTAAATGCCAAACTTGCTCCACAAAAAAAGTTTCAAAGTACGTCGATAATCAGCCTGTCTGCACTCACTGTTTTAAATTAAATCAATCTGAAAGCCGATGCCCACTTTGTAATAACACATTTGATGATATATTAGATGTAATTATTCTAAAATGCGGTGTATGTAAAAAATTTATTCATGCAAAATGTGAAGGGCTTACGGAAGTTCAATCAAACTTGCAAAGAACGCTTCCCGAAAATATACCATTTGCGTGTAAAAAATGTTCGCTTGAGAGTGACTATGCCAAAAACCTAGCAAATAAATGGAGAGAAGCTGTAATTGAAGAACTAATGTGGGGTTTATTGGACATTTTAAAACTACTAAGTCGCAGTCGACAAGTTAATATTTTAAAAAGAGACAAAAATAAATATATTTGCAATTTTGCGGGGAGTGAAAAAGAGTATTCTGGGCGGGATGATAAATTTATTGGGGAGAATGAAAATATTCTGAATGGACTGTCAAGCTATATCAATGAAAGTAGTACCCTTAATGGATCTAGACCGTTAAGTCTTTATGATATACGAAAAAGGGTTATTGATAAACATTACGTTACATTATGTGATTTTAATGCAGATATGAATACTGTTATATTGCCGCTAAAAAATGATGAACTTATATTAACTTATAAAGAAATACTCAGTGAAAAATTTGCATGGTTTCAAAATGAAACTAAAACATGCACGGATGCCCTTGAGGATGATATGTTCGATTCCAGCAATATACAATATCCAATGGACGATGTAGTAACAGAAGATGTAAATGCAATATTAAAGTTACCAGAAGCTGTAACTCAAATAGTATATTCATTGAATGAGAAAAACGATAATAGAGCTTGTATTCTGTGTAAAAATAGAGGTGATGGTAATTATTTTCAGGAATCTCGATTGTTATATTGCGGCTTTAATACATGGGTACATGCTAATTGTATATTATGGTCAAATGGAGTTTATGAAGAGTTTGATGGAACCATACAAAATGTTAGTCATGTGTTAAAATGCGGGCGATTGAGAAGATGTGCACACTGTCATCTTCTTGGAGCTACAATTGGATGTTCAGCTAATAAGTGCTTCAATTTTTTTCATTTTGCATGTGCAATTGAGGCAACATGTGTATTCACATCTGATAAGTTGATTCATTGCACTAACCATAGTCCCCATTATACAGAAACAAATACAAAGAATGCGAGAAAAAAGTTTGATGTCTGTAGACCTTTATACGTGGACTTTGATCCTGTTTCAGTGCAAAAAACTGTGGAACCCTGCAAAGTTAAGTTCATGGTTGGTTCATTAGCTGTTGTGCAGCTTGGTAACGTTTGCCCTAAATTTTCGGACACTCCTGAGGCAATCGTGCCGATAAATTTTATTTGTACTCGCCTGTACTGGTCGAGTAAGGAGCCATGGAAAATTGTAAAATATAATGTGCAGACATCAATTCAACATATGTCCTCGTCAATTGATAATGACGTTGAAAAAAATTTTACGGTTGATCATTCGCAGAACTCGAATCTAGTTGAAAAACAGCTCTCTGACATAGCATGTTGGCAAAATGCTCTTATTCGAGAAAAAAATCTAGACTCTACCTTGCATCACGATTTTAGGCAGTTTGGAAATTTGCCTTTTTCAGAAGATGATTATTTAAATGATACTAACTCGGACGAGTTCGTTGAAGAAGAACCGCAAAATAATTCAGACCTTTTGCCCCCTGAAATTAAAGATGCCATATTTGAGGATTTACCTCATGATATATTAGATGGGATTTCAATGCTCGATATATTTCCGAAACTTATGATATATGAAGACATGTTACCAGCAGACGCAAAGACGGGTTCTTCATTTGTCACTGACATATGTGACAGCTCTGGGCTTCAATCATCCGCCGCGATTAAAGCGTATAGCATGCTGGGTAAACATGAAGCCAACGCTGCTGTTCGTTTGGAAGAAAATACCACGATAAACACCCAAAATACGTATCATAAAGCGCAACCTCACTGTCGGAATAAACAACGGTCACCAGCCGTTACATTAATCAGTAAATTCGAGAATCCAAGAGGGTATTTAACGACAAAAACTACTGAAAAAGGTCTAAATGATATAAAGTCTTGTAATAGTCGACAAAGAAAACACGATAATATTAGAGAGAATCTTGAAAAGCAAAAATTAAAATTTATTCAGCTTGATGGGACAGATGATACTTTTTTAGATCATTTATCAAGTCAAAAAAAAACGTTTAACTGTCATCGTTGCCAATGCACTTACAGAACGATTGATTCGTTCCAACGGCATTTATTAATCTGTACGCAAGTGTCCGCAACTCAAAACGAAGTCCAACCTTTATCGAAGTTTCATTTCAACGTTAATTCTCTGGACGACATTCTAAAGAATAATGTAGCTAATAAAAATAATATAAGCGGCAATCAAGGAATTACCAACTTGACAGTTATTGCTAAATCGAGTTTAATGTCTACACCTACCGTGTCGCAAGATGACATTATTTCTTCAAACTATTATGGAAGTTTTTTAATTGATCCAAATATAAGCAACGAGCTTAAATCTTTTACTATTGAAAATATAAATGAGTATTGCGATGAGAGTAGATGGAACAATGATGGCAATGAAAGTGGTAATCTTATTAAGAACAAAAGGAAACATAGTAGTGCCCAAAATATAGAGAAAGTCAACACAGAGCGATTTGAAGATAACTCAATTTCTAAATCAGAATCAGCTGTTAATTTGGAATCGAGTTACGTTCATACTAATAAAACGGAATTTATATCGCCCGTAAAATACAATCATTTGCAGTTTGTAAATCAGCCTTTACTTCTTAACAGTCAATTTTCACAGAAAGAGGAACAAACTCAACAACAACAGCTTCTTGTTCTTCAACAAAGTAATAGCCAACCTTTATTTATTCAGCAAATGTCAAACACGCAAACAATTCCGCAAAATATATTTCCCGTATTACAATACACCGCAATGCAAGCGTCACCAAATTCATTGATGCAAGGATCCGTTTTCCCATCGGAAGCAAGTGGTAATCTTATTATTTCGTCCGGACTACAAATGTTAACAATGCCATCTATACAACTATCTGCACAATCATCGCCTCAACTAATAGGAGGTTTCAACCAAACTCCATCGTTACACCTTTCCCAAAATCAAATGATTATAGGTGGTTCAACTGCTTTAGATATTTTACCAAATTCAAATCAAATTTTTTTGGCTACATCGCCTATGTATTATGGATTGGAAACCATTGTTCAAAATACGGTTATGTCTTCCCAACAATTTGTTTCAACAGCTATGCAAGGAGTACTTAGTCAAAACGCAAGTTTTTCTGCAACAACCACACAGGTATGTTATGCCAGATATTTTAAATATGCCCTGTTTATATTGTTATTACACATTTCATGCGTTATTTAGCGAATCGTTAATGAAAAATTTAAATAATTTTTGAAGCGTTTAGCGTTTTTTGATTCTTTTTGCATGAAAACAGGAAAATTATATGCTAAATTGAATGTCAGCTTAAACCGCTTTCCTAATTGGCGTATTTCGCTTCCTTATGAACTTTTTTTTTACTTTATAAGTATATGAACATTTGATTGTCTTTTATTTGTTATGTCTCTCGGTACACTCGTCTCAAACATATACCTTATATACAAATATGATATATAATGATACATATATGTTCATATATAAATGAATAATGAATAATCCAAAATATATATATACATGCAATATATGCATAATAATAATAATTGTTGGCACGACAGTAAACAGGGGGAACAGGGTCGAGCTTGCTCATCAACTACTCGTGTTGTGGGCGCTACTGTTCTCTCACGACTAGAGGGATCTACAGGTATTTGCCGACTGAACGGCCAAGTTTGAGAAGCTTTCTTAGTCAAATATTGCTCTTTGAGTTTTGTCAGCAGCTCGAAAGAGGTGGTGCCGTAAAAAATTCAAGGTGTTCAGCCGGGAATCTAATCTAGACCCTTCGGAGTGTGCGCGTCGCACTCTACCCACTACGCCATGGCGGAAAAAAATAATAGAAACAAACTGAGTATAAGAAAATTAATATTTTAAAAGGATACAACTACACTTAAAATGTATCATACTTATTAATATTTCGTTGTTGGGCCTTTGTTTTTTATCACTGCAGCACATCTTAATCTAATCCTTGTTGGGCTCTATGGGATTAAGATTTGTTTTTTATCACTGCGCTGCATCTTCGTGGCACTGAGTCCATCAGACTCCGACATCTCTCAACTGGTATAGCTTCCCATCAGTCTCGCACTACCTCCCACAATTCCTTGGCGTTTTTTGGTTTGGCCTCATGGACAGAATTTTTTTACATGGCCCCACAAGTTCTCAATGGGATTTAGGTCAGGGGATTGTGCTGGCCACTCCATAATGGTTATTCCTTTTTTCATCAAACCAAGATTTTGGCCGTTTTGTCGTATGTTTTGGGTCATTATCATGTTGATATTCCCAAACTAGTGGCATTTCCTCCACGGCCTATGGCAGCATAACCTCTTCTAAAATTTTAACTCACTCAGCACCGTCGATTATACCCTTGATAGGATATATAGGCCTAACCCCATTATACGAGAAACAGGCCCAAATCATTAGTTTTGCTCCTCCATGTTTAACAGTTTTAACTGTATAACAGGGACTATTTTCTTCATTCTTTGGTCTTATTACATATTCCCGACGACCCTTGGACCCAAATAGGACTATTTTGCTTTCATCGCTTTACAGAATATTCCTCCATTTCTCCTTAGGCCAATCTTTGTGAAACTTTGCGAATGCCAATCTGTTTTGCACATGCTTTTTTGTCAAAAATGATACTTTTCGCGGTCTTTGAACTGGTAGTTTAGTCTCTAGAAGACGTCTTCTAACCGTCACAGCACTCGCCGGAAGTTGGAGTTCATCTCTTATCTGTCTGGAGCTTATTGAAGGGTTCTACTTAGCCATGTTGATAATTTTTCGGTCATTTCGCTTAGCCATCACTCTTTTTGGACCACTTGTTTTGGGCCAAGCTTTCCAGTTTAGCGCATTGCTGACCATTTTCGCTGACGTATGTTTTGGATTACAGCATATGTTTTTCTGAACGCAATTTTTTAATCAAATTCCGCATATCTTCGGTACAAGGTTTTGATCGACCCATATTAATAACTTTAAAGTATGTTAATAAAAGACAACAATGCTTTTTAAACTTTAAACAACAATTTCTGAGACACTTTATGGTAAAACCAAAAAACACTGCTATTTTTATGAACAGGCTTCAATCAACAGATTTCAACGAATGAGTGAAAAAAGGAGAAAGTAAGCCTTTATTTTTTTTATTTTTTATTTCTGGTATGGTATCTTAGTCACCGGAAAATACAATAAAACCGGTTATACATTTGGAAAAAGGATCTTCTTAGAAATATGTTGCTAATTATCTAAGTCGTATAACTACTACTATTTTTTATGAACACAACTGTATCTATCCTTATAAGGTTTTGCCTCGTTATACAGAACCTCGTTGGGGTAGAATTTCTTGTACTTAGATTCTGGTGTCCGATATAAACGAAGACAGGCTCGAAGGCACAGCATCTCGAACAACCTCATCTTTTCCACCTAGGAAGGACTCACGTTGAACCACACAGGACAACCATACACCATAATTGGCCGGATTAGGGTCATATAGCAGGTTACCATCATCCTGGTGTCAAGTTGACTGCTGTAAAACAGTCCCCTTGCCGTAGCGAATACATTCTTAGCTGGTCAAAGCTGTATCTACATGGATACCACCAGATGCTTAGATATTATTTTTATTATTACACTTTTCAAGGCCAATGACCGTCCCAGTGGGTCAACTATGCCGAACTTGCGCCAGTTAATTTTCGTGTCCCTTGAGGCTCTGGACAACGGGATTATGAAAATAATAGTTTCAAACTTTTGGTATTTGATTTTCAACTTCCAGTCGTCGCAAAATCGTTGAATCGCATCGAAGTCACTCTGCAACCAACCGTTTATGTATTCTACCTTCGCACCTGATCTGTACGCTATAAGTTCATATGGTGAACAAGATCAGTGAACCCACCGCTCCTTGTTGCAACCCATTTTTTATATGGAATTCTGTTGTGAAAATTTCGTTGCCATTTTTTTTCAAAGAACTTCCTACCTGTTACCATGTCATAGATCATATATAGCAATGTTTTATGAATGCCGAGCCTAACTAACTTGAGGAAAAGACCATACTGAATCAGGAAGGTTCTTGTGTACTGTGTTTTGTTTCTATTCCACTGAATGTCGGAAACTAATTTAGACGCGGCATGAATGGTGTCGTGCCACGCCCTGAAGCCAAATTGTTTTCCGGTATTAATTGTTTTTCCTCAACCCATTCCTTTAGAGCTTTAATGACTATCTTCTCAAATACCTTGCTTATACATGGAAGAAGACTTATAGAACGGAGAGTCGTCGGGGTGGATGTATCTTTGCCCCGTTTCGGAATGGGCTGTACCACCAATGCACCGGGTAATATGCATTACTCAGCGCATTGTTGAACAGAGTTGTGTATACGTCCACCGCTTCAGGGGGTAGATTGCGCAGAACAATATTTGGTATCACATCTATTCCCACTGACTTCTTCTTTTTCAGTTAGTTGAGGATACCTTGGAGTTCATCTTTTGAACTAAAGATGGAGATGTTTCCATCATCGGCGATGACATTGTTTGCCGGAAAATCGTCACTGAACCTAGTGAAACCAGGGCTCTCGGACCGCCATTGATTTCATTGCGAAGAGAGACATGGTTTAGCAAGGCTCCGTTTTCCAGGTCGTGATTCTGACTATGAGTCTGGTTCACCGTATACACTCTCTGGAAAACAGCACCAATTGCTTTCACCTTCTCCCGGGGATCCTCAACTACAAAATAGTCGTTGTCAAGCACTGTCGTCAGAAGTCAGGAGGTTCGCGTTGTCTGTTGTTCTGTCAATTGGAACGCTCTGAATGTCATTATGATTTTTCCTCCGAAAGATTTTATTTACCTGCGAGAACATGCTCGGGTTGTTGGATTTTACAGCCCGAATCTTATTGCCTTAGCTTACAGATAGACTGTAATTTTGCCGAAATAACTGTTAGAGTACTTTGATCTGTAACTTCAGACAGCGGATCTCCGCATTCTGTGAATCTGTAAATCTCCTGTACAAGAGTTTAAGCCTTGACAAGTTTGCAACAAGTTAGAGAGCTATAGTTTTCGTTCGATCCTTATCAGAGAATTTACATTCACTGCAAGGACCTTAAGGGTTCTTACCTCTCGTGAGTCTTTTACATCTGAGCGCGCTTGTTTGCAGCAGCTGAGAGAAGAGGAAACCTACTCTAGCTGTCTGTGTAAGGAAACTGGTCTGTAGTTCGACCATCTGTTTCTGAAGGCAATCTTCTACGCTTGAATAGCTTGGATGGAAGACATTACATCCCTTCTTGAGGGTTCTGCATCGGATTGCCTGACCATTGGAGCCGGGGCAACCTATGGCACTGTGCCATGTCATATATCTAATATATATATATGTAGGTTAGGTTAGGGGTTAGGTCTTAGGTTAATAAGAGATAATTGCGGAAGTACCTTGATGGGTTCGAAATTTAAGCAGTAGAAATACTGGTGTGTTTGTGAGGTTGTTGTGTGCAAAGCCCAGTATGTGGGTGGAAGATGCTTTTGAGAAGACGTAGGTGTTTGCATGCTGTGTGTTCCAATCATAGTCTCGTTAATGTAGTGTTTAGTGTTCTTGATAGCAAAATATGATGACTGTTGTGGTCTGGGTTATCGGATTATATCTGGGTTATAGGCCGTACCGTACGTACGTATTTATTTATTTATTTATTGAATAACTACAATATGATTAAAATTATAATGTAGCTTAGTAGCCAGAGCATCAAGCGGCTTTAGGCCATATGAATATATATTAACATGGTGATTATATAAAATTGTATAGTTCTATCGTTCTCAAAAAATCTATTACAGAGTTAATGTTGTTATGATTAGGATTGGAAAGGAGTTGATTTATTGGGGAGGGAGGTTTTTGGTTTTGGAATGGTGGACATTCGCAAAGTTTGCAGTATGTACAGATGAATGACTTGTTTTGATAAATGTAGTGTTCATGGGTACCGGGCTTACCCGATTCCAGGCTTGACCGATTCTGAGTCCAGTGATTTTGAAATATTTTGGCGGGAAAATTTTGAAGTTTCTAAATGTTAGGTATAGTCTTTGAGGAATAGTTTGTTTTTGTTGGCTGTTTTGTACCAATCCGACGTTTTTTCCCAGAGGAGATGTATATATATATATATATACATATATATATATATATATCTCCTACATAGGCGACATATATATACATCATTATATAGCTCCTATGTAGGAGAGATATATATATATACATACATAAATATATATATATATATATCCTATATATATACATACAAAAATATATATATATATATCCTATATATATATATATATATTTCCTTTATGTATATATATACATATATATATGTATATTTCCTATATCTCCTATATATACAGCTCTGTGCAAAAAATAGCACCACGTTGAGGTCTGTACTTTGATTTACTTTTCTCCATGCTCATGTAAAGACACGATATTTATTGTAGGACATCTGTTGGGTATCAGTAATAAAATGCAAAAAACAAGATAAAAAATAATATCACCACAAGTAAAACTAAAACGTCGTAAATAAAATGCAAAATTTAGTGGAATGGTACGGTTGTTATTTTTTTATTTATACTACTGTTCTAGTACTTCGTCTTATAACCCTTATTTTTGAGCACAGCGGCACAACGTCGTGGCATAGAGTCGATTAGTGCCTGACATCGCCGAATTGGAATATCCCTCCACGCAGCCTGCACAGCTTCCCATAGCTGTAGTGTATTTTTTGGTTTTGCTTTAAAAACAGCTTTCTTAACATCTGTCCAAAGATTTTCAATGGGGCTTAGGTCTGGAGATTGCGGCGGCCATTCCATAACTTGAACCAAATTCCTCGCAAAAAATTCCTTGGCCAATTGGCTCGTATGTTTCGGGTCATTGTCTTGCTGCAGGACCCATCTGAGAGGCATATTCCACTCGGCGTAAGGCAACATGGTTTCCCTCATTATGCCAACATAAACTTCGGTAGTCATCATACTAGCGCTGTTTCTTGATTTAAAAAGAGCATATGAAACAGTAGACAGATCTATAATGTTAAATAAATTACATAAGTATGGTGTGAACTTAGATGGTTTGAGTCATTTGTATCCTTAAGAACACAACGAGTAAAGTTAGGAGGAGAATTTTCAACGCCTAAAGAGGTTAACCTGGGTGTGCCGCAAGGAACAATATTAGGAGTGATATTATTTTTATTATATGTGAATGACCTAGAGGATTGTCTTAAGTCTTCAAATGTTTCATTGTTTGCCGATGATACGCTAATATATATTGTTGGAGAGAATGTAAATACTTGTGAAACGAAATTAAATGTTGATGCTGAAGACTTGTATATATGGTTATGCAAAAATAAATTAATGTTAAATGTCTCAAAAACTAAATGTATTTGCATTGGTAAAAATTGTGATAATATAAATGTCGAAATAAATAATAATACTATCGAGTGTGTAAGCCAAATTAAATATCTAGGAATAATTGTAGACAATAAACTTTCTTTTAACGCGAACTTGAGAACGAAATCAATCCGACAATATCTGTGTGCACCATTAGAAGGCGGTTAGTCGAGGCTGGATTTCATGGTCGAGTTGAGCGAAAGAAGGCAATGGTTACCAGTATCCAAAGAAAAAAACCGCTTAGAGCTTGCTCGGCGCCACTTGAAGTGGACAACAGAAAACTGGAAGTGTGTATTATGGAGCGACGAAACAAAAGTCAACCGAATGGGACCAGATGGTAGACGATTCGTACGAAGACCAATACGACGCGAATTTGATCCACAATACACCTCACATGTTGTAAAGCATGGTGGAGGATCAATCTATGTGTGGGGATGTTTTTCATGGAATGGTGTTGGTCCAATCCATCGGATTGATGGCATCCTAACGAAGGAAAAGTACGTGGATATAATGGTAAATGTAATGGAACCATGGTCTGATGAATATCTACCATTGGCATGGATGTTTTGGACTGGCCATCATCAAGTGCCGACCTTAACCCTATCGAACACTTATGGGATGATGTAAAATCGAGCTTGAACCAGCAGAAAATATCAAATATGAACGAACTATTCGATAAGGTAAAGGAATCTTGGTACTCCATACCTGTTGACTCTAATAAGGTCAATGAGGGGTCCTTGTGAAGCAGTAATAAAGCAAAAGCGCTATCCTACCAAGTATTGAACAAAGAATTCCAAAAAAGAAAAGAAAAATATGTCTTATGAAGTTTTTGTTTAGTTTATATCGTTTCTAATTATATGCTTTTTGAAATTTGTGTTATTTACTCAAAAAGTGATGAAATATTATAATTTATCTGTGATTTTAACGTTAATTTCGTTTTTAAGAATTGTTAACTTTGAAATGTAAGAAAAAAAAGATAATCACCTATTGATTAAACTCCACTGTGTTTTATTCAAATGCGTTGTGATATATATATATATATATATATATATATATATATATATATATATATATATATATATATCTTTGAAAACTGAGTTTGAGTCTGGGGTCTAGTAGGGATGAAGTGGATTTTGTATTTAGTTTTTTGATGATGGTGAAGACATCAGCGTAGGCACGGAACTTAATTTCTTTATAGAGAGATAGGGTACTGGAGAGTTTGTTAAAGGCTATAAGAAAGAGAGGAACAGATAATGGAGAGCCTTGGGGAATTCCGTTGAAAAGGAGTAAAAATGAGGATGAAGCGCATCCAACGCGAACCAAAATTTTCCTGTTGCTCATAAAGTTGAATATGTATCTAATGATATTTCGACCTACTTCCCAAGTTTTAAGCTGGTCGATGATTAAGTGAATACCGACTCTGTCAAAGGCTTTGGTGAAGTCTAGCGAGATAAGGAAAAGGTGTCTTTTCTTGGAGAGAGGGTTTGTAATGTGGTGGTCTAGATATAATAGAGATTCTGTTACTTATTTGCCTTTCTTGAAGCCCATTTGTTGACTGCTGAGAAGATTGTCGTGAAAGGCAAACCACCAGAGTCTATTGGCGATTATCTTGTTGAAAAATTTGGCAGAGCAAGGTTTAAGAAAGATGGGTCTATAGGATTCCAGAAGGGATTTGTCGGCCTTTGGTTTAAGGATCGGGATGATTGTGCTATTTTTGTATAATTGGGGGATACTGTTTTGAAAAAATGAGTTGTACAATTTGAATTTCATGAAAGGAGACAAATTGTTGATCATGGGGTATGAGATTCTATGATTTACTGGGGTTTTTGCTTTTAATTTGTTTAATGCGATCTCAAGTTCCAAGAGGCTGATGTCACAGACAAAGATTTTAGCATTTATTAAGGGAGAATATGATGAGGAGGGGGAAGGAAGTGGTTTATTTTGGCAAATCAGATTAGAGACGTTTGTGTCATGTGATTCTTTCGACCAGAATTTGGCAAAGTTGTTGGCTATGGTTTAGGGATTTGTAATATTAAAAGTGGAGGAATTTGGAGGGGTAATACAATGAACAGAAGATAAAGTTTTAATGCCACAAAATCTTCTAATAGTAAACCAGATTTTGGAAGAAGGAGTGATTTTGATATTTTAATTTTTCTTTTGTATTGGCCGTTGACTCTTTTGTATATTATGACGTTATCGATCGAGATATTGCGTTTAAGGGAATTGCAAAGTTTGTTTTTTCCTTTTTTAGCTGCTCTAATTCTTTTTTCCACCAAGGTGCGAGTACCCTTAAGTGACCGGATCAAGTCACAGCACGGGCCGAAGGTATAGAGGAAGAGAGGGAGAGGAGGTACCGATGCACATTGGTTTTAAATGCCTATGGATTGTAATGAGGAGGAAAAATCGAGCTGGGAAGAGCATTCCAGATTCGCGTAGTGCGGCTAAAGAACGAGTCTCTGAATTTGACTGTACGTCCGAAAGAGGGCTTGAGGGTGAATTGATGGGCATTCCTAGCGAGGCGCGTATTGCGGGTGAATTCTTGAAGGGGAGGAATGCAACTGACTAATTCATCTGAGCATTTCTTGTTAAAAAAGCGATAAAAAAGTGACAACGACGCGACATTACGTCGGTGTTCTAACGAGTCAATCGACTTCGCAATATTACTGTCACCTATAAGTTTTATCGCTCGCTTTTGAATTCTATCCATCAGGTGCAGGGAGGTCTTAGAAGCACCTGACCAGATAGGAGCGTTATACTCAAGTTTTGGTCGTATGTATGACTTGTATATTGTAGCCAGATCAGAGGGGGTGAAGTACTTCTTGCATGGTTTAAGGAAACCTAGACATTTCGCAGCATTTTTGGCGACCTCAAATATGTGATCGTTCCAACTAATTGTTGGGTTGATACACATAGCGAGGATGGAAAGTCTTTCGGTTTCAACAACG
The DNA here is from genome assembly GCA_955652365.1 of Eristalinus aeneus. Classification (NCBI taxonomy): domain Eukaryota; kingdom Metazoa; phylum Arthropoda; class Insecta; order Diptera; family Syrphidae; genus Eristalinus; species Eristalinus aeneus. The sequence continues at coordinate 47,767,753 of OY019130.1, forward strand.
CAAATGCCGTTCATGGATAACGGCTGATTATTTTATGATCGCTTTAACGACAGTAGACAGCACTGTGTTTTGGAAGCATTAAATTCCACTCTATTCTTATTTCCCCAATCGATTATGCTGTCAAGGTCGGAATTTAATGTGCTTAACATACGCTGCAGTTCCGAGTCTAAGGTCGAAGTGGAGGGACGTGAGCCAAGGAACGAATATGAAAAGCTGAGGGTACTGTCATCAGCGAAGGAATGAATAGGATTAGAAGTAGCAGACAAGAGATCATTTATAAAAATGAGAAAGAGTGTCGGAGACAAAACAGAGCCCTGGGGAACACCAGCATTAATATGGTGGATATCAGACTTGAATCCATCCAAAACGACTTGTATTGAACGATTCGAAAGGTAATTTCTAATCCATTGGAGAAGAGACTCATCGATCCCAAAAGCACGCATTTTCGACAAAAGAGCCTGATGCCAGACCCTGTCAAATGCCTTTGAAATATCAAGCGCAACAATCTTGCTTTCTCCTAAATTGTGCAAAGATTGGTTCCACTTTTCAGTGAGATATGCCATCAGATCACCAGTGGAACGGTTGCTTCGGAAGCCGTACTGCCGGTCATTAAGAAGCTTCCGGGACTCAAGATATTTCATAAGCTAACGGTTTATCAGCGTTTCCATGACCTTGGAGAGAAGGGACGTTAGTGCTATGGGTCGGTAGGAGGTGGGTGACGAACATTCGCCCTTTTTAGGGACGGGCTGGACAAATGCAGTTTTCCACTTAATCGGAAAGAGCCCTGGAGAGTAGGACAGATGGAAAAGCTTACGCAGTGGTTTTGCCAGCGTAGAAGAACACCTCTTCAGAAGAACAGGGGGAATACCATCCGGGCCAGCGGATTTGTGTATGTTTAGATCTTTAAGTACTCTTGCTACTGTACGAGTGCGAAAGTGGATTTGCCCCATGGAGAAATTTACGCTCTCAGGTACAGGCGGGGATATAGCGCTATCTGGCAGCGTTGAGCTAGCTGCAAAGTGTGCAGCAAGCAGATTAGCTTTGTCCAAAAGGCTGACAGGTGGAATGTCATTGCAAATGAGCGTTGGGATCGAAGACGAGGCGTAATTCCTTATGTTTTTTACGAAAGACCAAAAGCTTCTGCTACCCTTGGGGCATTGTAGAACTTTTTGCCTCAACTTTTGGTCAAAGGAGAATTTAACATGTCTTATTAATGCATTATAGTCATTTCGGATCAGTTTGAACTTTTTTCGGGTTTCCTCAGAAGGGTTGGCTTTATAATCCCGGAAACTCAACTCTCTCATCCTGATAGCCTCTTTGCAGCTCAAGTTATTAGACTTGATGTTCCTCACTCTGTGAGGAATGAAGGACTTCATGCCCAGCGAAATAATGTTTGTGATCGCATCAGTAGCGGCATCCACGTCACTATCGAGGAAGCATAGTGACCAGTTAAAATTCCTAAAGAAGTTGTCAAGTCCGCTCCAGTTGGCTTTCTCGTAGAGCCATACTGTTCTTTTCGGAATTTGTTCTCTAACTGTGTGGGAGGAGTACGAGAATTTGGCTGACACGACACAGTGGTCGGACGAGCCTAGAGGCTACAATATATCAATTGAATATTTTTCCGGATGAGAGGTGAGAAACAGATCCAAGGTGTTAGCGCAATGTCAGGTATTCGTGTTGGCTCATTCACAAGCTGGGTTAAATTATTTACCTCAGCGAAGATTTCAACATACCTTCCTTCGGGTGTTGTCTGGCCTGAATGTCGAAGCCAAGTAGAATTGTGTACATTGAAATCGCCCGCAAAGCGATTTCAGTGCGAGGGTACAGGGATACAATTCTTGTGATGGAGTCAGACAGCGTATCAAACTCATTATAAGTTGAGTTGCTGTCCAGGTTTGGACTTCTATAAATAAAGCAGTAGTGGATTAAATGCTTACAGACAAAGAGTTTTAACAACAGAAAATTAAATTCCGGATTGGAACAGTGGCCATATTGTGGTTGAATTTGGTAAGCAACATCACTACGCACATAAATGGCGAGACCGCGGTGTAAAAAGAATAAGGGCACCAAGCTATATCCAGGCAGGTTCAAATCCGATAAATCGGTATTCTCACCCACCTGTGTTTCGCTCAGCGCCAAGACAGCTGGTTTGTGACGAGAGAGGTGGACATAAACGGCAAAGAGATTAGTTCTCAGTCTGCGAATGTTGCTCACGTCAACACGAAATTGCCCCCTCATGTCAGTCGTAGGCATCTGAAAACCAACTCCGACAATGCAGTTGGTGAAAGTAAGCAGAGTTCAGAAGTGTAAATTCTGCGATTAGCTTCGCAAAACAAATCAACGTAGGTGTTACGCCTACTCGCGGAGGTGTTGGGCGGACCGCGTTGACTGTTCTTAAGAACGACGCGAGGAATTCTTTTTTTTGTTATTTATTAAGTGCATGCAGCGACGACACGTCTGCATGCGTCGGAGGATGACACGGCACTTATAGCTCATGAGGTAATCAATAGAATCAGCATCATCTGTTTTAAATTTTGGTTCAATTTTGAGGGGGGTTGAAATTGAGTGGAACATGGAGATAATAATGGGGAAGTGATCACTACCGCATAGATAATCAGAGACAGACCATTTGGTATAGACGGTTAGACTCGGATTGCAGAAGTAAATGTCAACATTGGTGAAAGCAAAGTGGGTGCTGAAATGGGTGAGGAATCTATCGCTTAGTAATTGATAATCAGATTTTGTAATGTATTTGGATACAGTGTTGCCACGGTTGTTGTTATTTGTCGAGCCCCAGCTTCAGTTCCAGCCATTGAAATCGCCGACTACTAGAGTTCAGATTTTGTAGGTTGAATGAACGTGAAGGGGAAATGTAAGCATTTATAATAGTGAATTTTAATTTTGGATGTGATTGAAACACCAAGGGCTTCGAAACCATTGCAAAGGTTGACTTGGTCAAACTGTACAGAGGAGTGAATGAGGAAGGCAACTCCACCATGGAGGCTTAGGGATTGGTTTGGGGGATAAAAAGATAGTTGACTTTAATAGGGATCTTGTCTGTGGAGGTTAGGTGTGTTCCCTGGAGAACTACAATTTTGGGAGAGATAGTTTTTCTAAGGATTAATAATTCTTTATAATTATTTAAATAGCCATTGATGTTCCATTGAATTAGCTTCAAAGCAGGGATAATATGTGGTGTATGATTTGTGGTGGATTATAGTTTGGTGATACTGGTGGGACCCCGCCATCCAGAGCTTGAATGGTGTTTGTTCAAACCGGGCCGTTTGGGGACAGCGGGGTCTATAACGGTGGTAAATTTATTATGCTTAAGACAAATCATCTTTTTCGGAAGGTGTGCGTTCAGAGAGACGGTTGATGTTTTGAGTGTTCTTGTTTTGTTGTTGGTATCTTGAGGAGGGTTGAGATAAAATATTAGAAGTAAAGTATTGGTTGTTTTAAATTATTTCTTGTGTCAATTTTGCGATTGGTGGTTGGTACTTTTGTATTCTGTTTAGGGGGGGTTTCTGTTGAATGCCTGTCATGGGGGTTGAGGAGGATTGAACATTAGGTTTAGTTGAATTCATATGTATGCTTTGAGATTCAATATTTTGTGGAATACTGTGTTGTACGATGCCGGTTGACTTAGCGTGAGCTTGTTTCTGTTCCTTGTGCGGTCTCGCAGATGTTGTGTTGTTCAGTGATTTAATTCTTGAAGTTGATGCATGTGCCGGGAGAACGGTTTTTACCATTGTTGCAAAAGTCTTCGGGGGAGAGTGTGTATAATTCTGGGATTTATACCTTTGTTTAGTTACTGACAATGTGCACTTGTTGATAGTTTTAATTGTTAAAAACATTTTTTTTAAAGGAATGCTCTACATGATTTGGAAGAAGCTGGGTGATCTTCGGAGCAGTTGGTGCAGGATGTTAATGTGCAGTTAGCCGGTTCATGTGGGGGTAAATTGCAATTGCCACAGTGAGTAGGATTGTTACACTTTTTAGCAGTGTGGCCCAGTATTTGACATTTTTTGCACCGCATGGGTATCGGGAAGTATTCTTTTACCTTGACATTGTACCAACCTATATTTACCGTTGGGTGTGGGTGGAAGCGATCAAATGTTATTAGTATATCTCCGGTTGCACGTTGTAGGTCGTCTTGAATTATGGAGTATTTGAATACTTCGCTGACACCCTGAGATTTAATTATTCTAACTATTTCATCCTCTGGTACGTGGATTGGGCCAGGGGCATAAGCAGTTCCTTTAGAGGAGTTGAGTGTGTTGTGAAGCGCAACATTCATGGGACATGGGACTATATTCTATATATTATACTATATCAGAGTTGCGAGATTGATTCGTAACCGGTGTTGATGCCTTTCTTCAGGAGGAAAACACTGTACGCAGTAAGCGATATTTTTTTTATCACCTGCTCTAAGAGTAATAAGTTTGGGGTCGGATGAGTTTGAAGTGTTTGGTTGAGGGTAGAAGGCGTCATTAATAACGCTGCTGGTTAGCTTTTTTTCGTTTAGAGTTGGGTTCGGGTATCGACTCGATATCGAGGCCATCGAACCGATTTTCCGGAGTCACGTGGCCCCTAAGGGACATTATAAAGAGTTTCTGTTTATTTTTGTTTCTTCTACGGTTATGGATAAATCTAACGTGGGTGAAAAGGTGATAACTATATAATAATCTAGCAGCAAATCTGAGCTGAAAAGCGCACTAGAAAGCGAAACGATGCGTTGCGATGTTAACGGCTTGGCTGTCAGTCGGGGCCTGACTGACTGACGTCAGTTTGAAATAAGACGGGTGTTGAGTTCGCACTTTAATAACCGTATCGTATCTGATTTCGTAGTCATGTCATGTGTTAATGCGGATGTTACATTTTTTGTAAGCTAGAAAGTTAATTAATAATAATTAGAAAGTGGTCGCTATTATTGAAATCATCCTGTATTTGTCAGAAGACGTTTGTGTATAGTTCAGAAGAACAATATCTTACACCCATTCGTGGTAACTGAACCCCAAAGAACATTCCAGGCGTTGACATCGTCATGGAATTCGATTCGGAGAACAACAGAGAGGTATTATAAACGTAATAATGGAAATACCCTGTGAAGCCTCGAGAAGAATATGTGCAATGAGTCTCTTGTAAAAACATAACACATGATCTTTTCTTTTTGGTTAAAAGATTTAATTCATGGTAGTTATTGACGAAGCCCTTTATGTTCCATTGAAGGATTTTGACACTACTGTTAGATTTTGCTATTTAATTTATGGTCGGGATGAGGACGGGACTGACCCAAGTCTGACCGGTATGAACCCTCTATGTTAGCACTAAGGGTTGCTTGTAAACAGTAGCCATTCCAGCTCAATCAGTTGTTAGATTTCAATCCTAAAATTGAAAAAAAAATGGTATTTTCTTGTTTACTTTCATTTTCGAAGTCGAACGTTAATACAAACTTTATAACCCCCATCACCACTAAAACCACTTCATTAAGACTTATAACCTTCAAATCAATAAATCAAGGAATTTGTTTAAAATAATTTTCTGAAAAAATTTAGTAAGAGAAGGTATAAGTTGCTCGTATAAGGTAGCTGTTAGCACGTTCCAAAATCACACTAAGTCCACTGCTGAAATTCTAAAGGCTTTGGCACATAGAATACTTCACTAGCGTAGCGGCAGAATATCCGTTGACGTTGAAGTACCGAAGTGTCATTGCCTTACACAGTGAATACTTTAACGCAAAGCTGATTTCATTTGACAGTAGCTTTAAATTCAATTTGTTTTGGTTACAATGTAGAGAAGTCTGATATTTATTTGGCGAAAATGCCTCAAGACGAATAATAATAATTGTTGGCGCTACAGTCCAAAGGGGGACCAGGGCCTAGCTTGCTCATCAACTACTCGTGTTGTGCGCGCTATTGTTCTCTCACGAGTAGAAGGGACCTACAGTTTTTTGCTGACTCCGAACGGCGAAATTTGAAAGCTTTCTTAGACAGTTATTACACTTTCAGTGTTGTCAGCAGCTCGAAAGAGGTGGTGCCGTGAAATATTAGAAAAATTGGTGTTGAACTGGGAGTCGAACCTAGACCCTTCGGCGTGTGAGCGTCGCACTCTACCCACTACGCCACGGCGACCACGAATTACTCAAGACGAATTACTGGATTAATTAATGTGCTTAATGATACTGCTCGAACTTAAAGAATATATTAATACCAAATAAGTAGCTGTCGATTTTTGGTACGGACTTAATACATAGATACAATGAATATCTGGAATAATATTTCACGGCTTTGAGAATAGAAAAGGAAAGTTTGATTGACGATAATAATGCGAAAACGCGGGGAAACGAAATGCACAAAGGTGAATGAATCCCGCTGTTGTGCTTTCTTGAGCGCTGTGCTTCGTCGCTTGGCGTCGTGTTTCATTATTGTTGTGAACGATCACAACATGCTGGGGCCGCCTAGACGACAAACTCTTTCAAGGCAGCGATGCCTAGTGCAATTACGATGACAAATGCTAATGCACCTCTTATTGAATATTTCTGAATCTTGTGGGCTCGGATTTGATTTGACCGTATTTCTTGACTTTTTGGAGAGCGATCTCATGTTGCAACCTGGAGATGTGCTGTGATATCTTTGTTCCCACAACAGTCGGCTCTACGTTGGAGTAATTCTGATCCGATGGAAATTCAGAAATATTTGGCAGCGGTAAATACGATGAAATTATCCTCGTTGTTACTGACTGACGTTCAAAAATGTGGCTTGCATATCTTAAGAGACCCATTTCACAAGAGCTAACAGTAGACTCGGTAAGATACAAAGGATGTTTCATGTTGCACCAGAATGATCCTGACGTTCGTTGCTTACACATCGAGAATGATATTTCGTCTAAAGTGTAGAAATGTTCGCCTTCAAGATTGACTATCAAATAGTCGGATGACGCACGATATATACAAATTTCTTTTCTCGCCAAGTTCACTATACAAGAGTGGCAGCGTTATTTCGATGATAACATTTTTCTCTGTTACTCGTGCTCTTGGTTGTAACGTCTTGTATAGTTGAATAATTGACTCGTGAGTTGCTTCTCCTGGTATCATCATGCTTCTTGGTATGTTGTTGTGAACCCGAGAGAGTTCGGTTTTCAGCTGATTTACCGTCAATATCAAAGGATGGATTTGTGCGTGATGTGTTGCCAATATAATGTCCAATAGTGTATTTTGTGTGTTGTAGAAGTTCATCAATATTAACATCGCCCGAAAGGCTGTTGATATAAACATCTGGAAAACATGTTCATTTTCGTCTTGAGATTCTAACTTAGAAATCATTTTGTATATATATATATATTGGCTTTGAGTTGCCGTGCGATCTTCCTGAAATAGGTTTATTGTGGAGTCTATAATGCTCATTTGATTCTTCTATAGACTGAGCAAATGGTTGTCATTGTCTGTGACTTCTGCTATTTTCTGTTCATATTGAGCCGCAAAATCTTGATCCAGAATCCCAAACAATTTGTTGCTGATTGTTCCGATGAAGTCAAAGGGTGATCGTTTCATCCTATGTGGTGATTCATTGTTTGTGTGACGCAGTATATCATTGTTTCGTTCAATTTGTGCCATTTGTCTTTCAAATAAATATAGAGTGCTATCACACAGCAAAGTGTTCGAGTCTGACAAGTTTGTGTTTAGACAAATGTCCTTCATGTGTTTTATGAACTTTCTGTATGTATAGAAATCTGTCCAATAGTTGGTCAGATTGAAGAACACTATGGTTTTCCACGATCCGACAACCATACTTGCATGTCCAATATCTTCAAAATATATTCCTGGGGTTGTTTCAATTTTAGTAATTTCATAGTTGTCGCTTGTCTGTTGGCCAACTGCAGTGCTTAAGACCAATGTTAACATACAAATCCAAAGGAATAGGTTGAAATTCATTTTTCCTAATAATACGACAGGTTTGCATTTCTGGTCTGAGGAACTTGCTCTGCTTTCAACAGAAGTTATTGGTTCGGCATTTTCTTCTATTGGTAGAGGACACAACTTTGTCACCGGTCTTTTCGCGTACTTTTTGTTGCTGTATACAGTAACTGCTCGAATTTGTCCATCTGTTCCAGGATATACTTCAGTAATTTTTCCCAAATTCCACTTAGTAGGAGGAAGGCAATCGTCTTTTATCAGTACTATATCTCCAATACCTATGTTCTGTCTCTTCTGTTTCCATTTCCCACGATGTTGTAACTGGCTTAGGTATTCTGATGACCATGTTTGCCAAAAATCTTGCACCATTTTTTGAATCAGTAGCCATCGAGAGCGGTAGGTTATATTTTGATCCAGTGTGGAATCTGGCAGGGCATTTAATGCTGAGCCGATTAGAAATTGCCCCGGGGTTAAAATCATTTTGTCATCGATGTCATTACTCAGAGTGGTCAGTAAGCGGGAGTTCAGGCATGCTTCTATTCGTGTTAACGTTGTATAGAATTCTTCAAAAGTGAGGGTGGTTTCACCGATGACTCTTTTAAGATGATATTTCATGGATTTTACTCCGGCTTCCCACAATCCTCCAAAGTGGGGTGCAGCTGGCGGAATAAAATTCCACTGTATACCGTCCACGAGCAATTTGTCTGATACTTCGGTTTTTAGTTGATTGGCAACGAGCTTGCAGATATTCTGCAACTCTTTGTTCGCTCCTACAAATGTTGTTCCGCAATCACTGTAGAAGTTCGAACAGATGCCTCTTCTAGAAATGAATCTTCGTACTACCGCCAAGAATGCTTCAGATGTGAGATCGCTAACTAATTCGAGATGAATTTGAACATATTTGCGCTCACGTGAGGTGTCCCCTTCCGACATCAGGTCATCAACATAGAAGTCATCCCTTAATATGCGTGCAGCGATCGGGTAGTATTGTTCTTCATCAGATCCCAGTTGATGGAGTGTTTTCACAGCAAGGTATGGTGCAGATGCCGTTCCATATGTGACGGTGGTGAGCTTGTACTCTTTAATTTTTTCGCTTGAAGAGTTCCGCCACACTATCCGTTGATAGTCGCCAACGCATAATGATTGTGGTTAGATCATCCTGTAGTCTAGGACCAACCAACATGAGATCATTAAGGCTGATTCCAGTTGATGTTTTCGCTGATGCATCGAATACTACTCTGAGCCTTGTTGTCAGGCTGTGAGGCTTAATGACAGCGTGGTGTGGCATATAGTATGCGCCTTCTTTTTGCCTTTCATTTTCAGGAACTTCTTTCATGTGACCTAGACTTATAAATTCCCTTATGAAATTACTATATTCGCGGTGCATTGAGGGACCCGATTTGAATTTTTTCTCCAGTTGGAGTAATCTTGCAATTGCTCTGTCTCTTGACTTTCCAAGACTATATTTCTGTTCTAATTGTTTGTTAAATGGGATGTCAACAACATATCTGCCATCACTATCTCGACAGTGTGTTTTTTCGTACAACTTTTCGCAACTAAGGTCGTGTTGCGTTAATTTGATTTTTTCGGGTATCTCTTCTTGATCCCAAAAATTTTGGAGCTGTCTTTCTAACGATGTTTGGGCAACCATTCCTATAATTTTTACACTTCCGTATTTGGTTGAAGTACGTCCTGTGATGAACCAACCGAATTGTGATCTTTGTGCCATGGGAAAACCTTTTGGCCCTTTTTTGACGCCATTTAGGATGATGTCTCCGTAAACATCAGCTCCAAGAATCAGATCAATTCTACCGGAAATGTTATATGTTGGATCAGCTAGCAAAAGGTTCCTTAAGTTGTTAGGAATTTCGTTGAAATGATTTTTGTCTGGAGTCAGTCTGGTGAGTGTCGGTAAGACAAGCGCAGAGGTCACCAGTTTGAAGTCTGATGCAAATCTTGGTGCTAATATTAATTCTACTTTGTACCGAGCTGTTCCAGCGTCAGTTGCTCCTAGACCGCTGATTTCAGTATGTACCTTTTGTTTGGCAAACGTAATGATTGTGCCGCTTACCGAAGAAATAAGTGTTGCTTGCGATCCAGGATCAATGAGAGCTCGAAGTCTTCTTTGATGACCATTAATGTTCGTCGCTGTTATCAATGCTGTGGCAAGCAAAACACCTTGATTTTGATATCCATAATTAGACTGGACTCCATCCGAATGCATTCTTCCGTCATTTGGTGAACGGGCAACAGCTTGTCTTCTTAAAGCAAAGTCTTCTTGGTGTAGGAGGGTATGGTGTTTCTTATTGCACTGCTTACAAGTTCGTAAACTAGTGCACGCATCCTTCTTGTCATGCCTTAAGCAGTTTATACACAACTTAGCAAGTCTAACTTGTTCGCATCTTTCCTTAGGCGTCCAATTCAAGAACTTACTGCAGGAGTAAAGATTGTGGTCATTCTTACAAAATATGCATTTAGCTCGAGTTGATAAATGATGATTGCGAACATAGACATTTGATTCCTCCTTACAATATCTTTGTCTAGATGATCCCGTCACCCCCAATGCTTGGTACCTTCTTTGCAGAAAATCATACAATGTTTGCAGTGAGGGCATCTTGTTTGGTTGTTCTAAACTTTGCTCAAACAGATTTCTGCTTTCTTGGCCTAACGCCTTCGTGATAAGATGAACAATAAGTGGGCCTCAAGATGTTGTATTAAAGCCCATGTTGGCTATAGCCTATCTGCTATATGCTTCCTTCGTTGCATCTAAGATCGCCTTAATTGAGTTTGATGATGACTGGTTGCCTTGATGACCAGTCTAGAGCATTTTTTCAATGTGTACTCCAAACATTTTTATTTCATTATCGTATCTATCCTTTAATGTTTCCCATGCCGTTTGATAATTTGCATTTGAAATGGTTAGGTGCTGTATTAGTTGCAGTGGCTCTCCTTCTAAATGGGTTTTCAAATATTCCATTTTTTCTGTTGTGCTGAGAGTTGTTCTATTATGTATAATGGCGGTGAAGATATCACAAAACGATTGCCATTCCAAATAATTTCCTTTCAATATCGGAATTTTTAATTGTGGCAATCGTGCCTCAACCTGAGGGTGTCTCTCTTCAATCGCTATTTGCTTCACTTCACTGAGTTTTGAAGCCATTTTATGAAGACATCGGTTCAACTCTCTTTGTGCTTGCCAGTACTCGTCATTTATCACATAGCTTGTATTGAGCTCGTTCTCTGAAGCGTTCATCATAAAGTCTTCGTGCAACTCAGTGAAGCTTCTTGATTGATCTAATAATATATTTTGTTGGAAGTCATGTACTTCCGTTGAATAGTCCGTTAAAGCTGCCTCTTCAGACTCCATTATATTATTAGCAATTGTCTTCATTTTTATTTTCAGTTTCCGCAATCGTTGCGATTGCTCCCGACCCAGTTTTTCTTCTGAAGTGCCTGGTTCGTTGGTGTATGGGTTGTGTTGTTGAATTTTCGCCTTTAATGCTTCAGAGGCGACTGGTTCGCTGACATACGGGCTTGCCTTAGCTATTTTCTCCCTTAGCTGTTCATAGAGATGTCGTACTTTCTCTACTGTTTTACTCTGCATGTACGCAGTATCATGTTTTACCACTTTTTCTATCTTCTTGTGGTTTTCTAGAAACTCTGCCCAGATTTCATCTGTGTGATTTAGTTTCTCTTCTAAATATCTGCTTGTTTTTCGCGTTGGACTGTCCTTTGAAAAATTTGTGCTAGTTCTCTCGAGCTCTTCTGCCAGAGTTTTCTGCCTAGCAACTACGATGTAGACCTCAGTTTCATCTAAAACCATCTTGCAGTTTTACGTTTTATGTTTTATGTTTGTTCTTGAATTCTTCGATTTGTTGTTACTACCAGTGTGAGCCCTGGTTACGCTTTTTTAATTCCAATGTGAGCCTTGAATGTGCTGTTTAGGTCGCTGCGATCTTTTATTTTAATCCAAAGACCAAATGTTTACTTTAATAGTAAAACAGGAAAAAAATGATGACTCCTTACCGCTGGTGGGGGAAGTCAATGTGTGGTGGTTACTTTAATGAACTGCCCTTTATTTACAAATAATTTCACTTAAATACTACAAATTTGCTTACTCTACGATAATAATGCGAAAACACGGGGAAACGAAATGCACAAAGATGAATGAATCGCGCTGTTGTGCGTTCTTGAGCGCTGTGCTTCATTGCTTGGCGTCGTGTTTCATTATTGTTGTGAACGATCACAACACATATCAAGTTTGCTATCCTTTTGGAAGTATGATTAACCAAATCATATATTTGAAAACAATGCACCAGCTTTCTGATTTATTATAATGATCAAAATATTATAATAAAAATACAATGTCTTTTTATTCTTAATAATAACACATGTGTATCCTTATGTATGAGTTTTTTCTTATCTATAATATAACATTTATTTTAAATATAGTAAATGTTAAGAAAAATGCTTATTCTTAAACTTAACTAACAATAAGATCAGTTTTATTTTGTTGTTCTTATCAAGTATACCAGTATGATTTTTTTTTAACACTAATTATTAATGGGAAAGTAAAAACATTTTATTCAAAGTATTGGCCATTGTTTTCTACACATTTTGACCACCTTTCTGGCAATTTGTGAATGTCAATAAAATTGTTCGTCTTTTAAAGCAAATCAATCAGATACCCAATTTTCGGCCTCCTCGTAGGAATAAAAGTGCAGCTCAGCCAATGCGTGCCCCATCGATGAAAACAAATGGTAGTCGGAAGGAGCCAAGTCTGGTGAATACGGCGGGTGGGGTAGCTGCTCCCAGCCAAGTGTTTTGATTGTATCCTGAACCAGTTTTGCTTTGTGTGCAGGTGAATTGTCATCGAGCAAAATTACCTTGCCGTGTATTCCGGGCCATTCTGGTCGTTTCTCGATTAATGCATGGTTCAAATTGATCATTTGTCGTCGGTAGCGATCAGTATTAACGGTTTCACCAGGTTTTAGGAGCTCGTGGTACAGCACACCTTTCTGGGCCCACCAAACACACAGCATTGCCTTCTTGCCGAATCGATCTGGTTTTGCAGTCGATGTTGATGGTTGTCCCAGATTAACCCATGATTTTTTCCGTTTAGGATTTTTAAAATCAATCCATTTTTCATCGCCAGTAACAATCCGATGCAAAAGCGATCTTCTTTTGTGTCTTTGAAGCAAAATTTTACAAGTGTTTTTTCGGATTTCCATCTGCCTTTCATTCAATTCATGTGGCACCCATTTTCCACACTTTTGAATCTTTTCCATAGCTTTTAAACGGTCAGAAATTGTTTGTTGATTAACATTTAATATTGCGTTTACGTTATGCTTTTACATAACGTTTTATGTCCCTGCTCATGTTTTTCCAGTAAAAATATTTTCTTAATTTATGAGAAAGTCTTGTAATCTCTGGGTGGCCACCAGAAACAGGGTCATCATGATATTTTCTCAAAATTTTTAATTTTTCATCCTCGTCTTTTATAGCTGTTATCTTTGGTGCTAGAGCAATGCTCACATTTGTTAACAACGCGTTTCCTTTTTCTTTGAATTGATTTATCCGGATATCATTAAATATTTTGTCACTAAGTGACAATTGAAACTTTTTTAATCCCTTATTACCAGTTAGTTTTTCAAGCTTTGAGATTAACTGACCCATGTCAATTTTCTCATTAGTAATAAATTCGTTTCTTTTAATTGCACCAATTTTTCTTTTACCTTTTTGTATAACAATATTTTGATGATCGGTTATCAGACGAGCATATTTACTTATTTCATGAGAATTCAGCGCTTCATATACTTTGACATTTTCAGCTACGTTGTCTGAATGCTTAGATTCTCGTTCTTGTACATTCCTTCTTAATTTGGACTGTTTCGTTTGAAGTCTTGTAGTGACCTTTAGAACTTATTTGAATGTGTAGAAATTTGTTTTATTTCAGAAAAATCTATGCGAGATAAAGCATCTGCCGCATAGTTTTCCTTACCCCTAATATACTCGATTTCGAAATCATGTTCCTCCAAGTCTAACCTCATTCGTGTCAGTTTAGAAGATGGGTTTTTTATAGAAAAGAGATATGTAAGAGGTCTGTGATCGCTCTTTACCAGAAATTTCTTACCATGGTCTAAAATGAGTTATGACCCAATGGATAGCAGTCATTTCTTGTTCTATGGTCGACTTTTTGCTTTCACCTTTTGTAAACGCTTTAGAAGCAAATGCGACGGGGAGTTGTTTTCCGTTATACTCCTGACTCAGTACAGCACTTCAAGCATGTTTACTAGCATCCGTGGTTATACAAAATGGTTGTTCAAAATTGGGATATTGCAAAATATTCGGACTAATTAAACAATTTTTGAGATATTGGAATCCGTTCTCACACTCAGTTGTAAATACAAATGGGACGTTCTTCCGTCAAAGTTGTGTAAGATGACGTGCATGTTCGGAAAAATTTGGAATAAAACGTCGATAATAGTTGCAAAAAACAAGGCTTTCCAAAATGCAAGGTAAGCATTATCGATGAATGCGTGCACACTGCCAAACTCCTGGGGATTACTGATAACAATAGTTCCCAAGCGTTCATACAGCGACTTAAATTACGTCTGGGAATTGTGGCCAGACGTAATATGACGCATATTAAGTTTGCTACAACTCTATCATTTGAAATAACTCAATACTTTGTCTTATTTTTTTATGATGATATGGCTTGAATAAATATTCTTATTTAGTGATTAATGACTAATGGTTAACTTACTTGAATAACTTATGATTGAATGAAAACTCATGAGTAATTTCTGTGAATAAAGAATAATTTATTGGTCAATCATTATTTTCATGGTTAATGAATAAATTAGTCATTAGTCCCTTGAATCCAGTAACTAACGACTTATTTAGTCATTAGTCATTATTCGACTAAAATTTGCCCAACATTTTTAAGCGACAACATTGGTCCATGTCATCACTACGTCGATGATTGCATTTCAACATAAAATTTAGTTTACCACAAAAATGTATTTCTTTGATGATGCAGCTCCTTAGTTTGGATTATAATTTAGTATTAAATAATACATGAATTATCGACTTTTTTGTAACCGAGTTTACACCCGAATCGATTATATTTGATCGCTTTGTATTTGATATTGTAAAACATCTCTTCAATGTCCAAAAGGAAACCATCTTTGCATTCAAGAGATTTTACAATGGCGCTTATTAGTTCGCATAGCGCCCTTTTTGGTTAAATAGCCTTTTCTCTTATGTATGCTAGGCGGATTCAAAGTTTTTAAATAAGTGGCAACTTAAAAAATTAAATACAGCCAATCTTTCCATAGTCTTGTAAAATAGAAAAATATTAAGTTTAGGAATGAAATTTAACAGTTAGCAGCGGTTGAAGATAAACTCCATCACACGAGTCGCTTGACGCTTTTTGCTTTTTCGAAGTGATTTCAGAGATTACAGCATGCATTTTGATCTGGAATTTGAGCGTGTTTGCCTTGAATTCCGTCTTATCCTTTTAAAAACTGCGTTGTTATTTATACCGTCGCAGAGGGCCCAGAAGGAATCTTTTTACCCAAACATAACTGCATTCTTGAATGAATCTTTGCACAAACAAAACTGCATTCTTTAATGTCTATAGGTTTGGCTGTAGATATTCCAGTCCTCTTAATCATAAGAGTATTTAGAAACATATATTTTTCAAATCTGCCAAGCTTTTGTATATATATGCCGTTATATAGACGATTAAATTCCCTATTTTGTTTCTGAAATTAACTCGATAGAGCAAAGCTTAGTGTGTGTTTTGAATGGGGTTACTGTGAGACTCATCATTAGGAACCATTGGAATTCGATTTGTGGTTGTTTGTGTTCTTGATGTTTTAAAGATGATACATTTCAAGGCTCCTTGCTAATATAGCTAGCCAAGGTTATAATGCTAAGCTATGGGCATTTGCTTAAGGGGAACAATATGTTTGAAAATAATATCTATGTTCTGTGAAGAAAATAAACATAATATATCGTCATGCCTTAGTTCAATCATCTCATATCAGACGGATATAATTTGTTACTCCGAAGTATCGTTCTTCACCTGCTTCAATAGGACTAACATGTAGTATGCATTAGATTCCAAAAGTTTCAGATACGATATCTCCCACCTTTTTTAATTTCCTTTGTTCAACTAAAAATATTTACAATAATAATGCACTGAATCTTGGGACTTATATTCGACTTTTTCAGTTTCTTTTATCTCCCAAGTAATTTTGCAGTAGTGGTATTTCATCCAGTTATCGATGTCAGATTAGTTTTGATGCCTCCTTTCAAAGAATGCGACCTTCTCCGTCTTTGAAGTTGCTGTACTATACGGAGCCATTTCGTGTTTTGCTGTTCGGTCAGTTTCCTGGTTACACTTCCGTAGGCGAACTGTTTGATTACTCTTGATACTGTGGGTCGAAACTTTCCACGTGTCTCGACAAGTTTTGCGTGTTCGGCGGTTTTGGCCTTTGTTCTCAGGGGCTCTTCCATTGGGACGACTGGACTTTGGTTTTTTAAGCTGCTAGTTGGGCCATTTCAGCACAGATATGACGCGCTCCCATCGGTCGCAGTTACAATCGTAACACCTTATGGGCTTCACCTTCTGCTTGTTTTGACTGCGCCTAGAAGTCGTCGGTACTTGGACTGGAATTTGATTAATGTTTGCCCTTACTTTCGGCAGTTCCACTGTTGAACACCTCAGCCAGACGTTGCATTGAGGTAAAGCACTGTATGAGTGCTTGAGTGCGTAAGTTTAAGTCCGAAATCCCGTCCACAAGGCTCTCCAACAACTCTTCCTCATTGAATTAGCTTTTTTGCTATTATGGTTTTTTCATGTAAATAAGCTTAAAAGGTCTCTGACACCAGCCACTTCCTTGTATCAAATGCCTTCCTTAAATCAGAACGACTTTCGTG
>OY019130.1:47789613-47792113 GCA_955652365.1 Eristalinus aeneus
ATCTTAATATTCCTTCCCACTGTTATTATCAAGCCTGAATGTCGTAGCCAAATAGAATTGTGTACATTGAAATGGCATGCAATAGGTATTTCGGTGCGAGATTACAGGAATACAATTCTTGTAATGGAGTTCGACTGTACATGATACTCTTTATAAGTAGTATTGCTGTCCAGGTTTGAACTTCTGTTAATAAAGTAGTATTGAATAAAATATTAAGTTCCGGACTAGAACAGTGGCCATTTTGTGGTTGAAGCTGCTAAGCAAATTCACTACCCACGTAGTTAGCTACGTACGTTTTCCTACACTTAGTTGTGTATAGGAAAAACTAAGGCACCAAGCTTATCCAGGCGGGTTCAAATCCGCCTATTTTTCTAATGGAAGAATATTTCTGTTAATATTTCTTTTTAACCTTTTAATGCATCTATATTAGACTTAAAATACTACTACTATATTCAAAGGGCGATGTTACTTAAAAGCCATAATTCAGAAACTGATAGTCCAAACGAATAACTCGACGCAATTTCGATGCTAAGTCGAAAACTTAGATGTACTCAATTTAAGGAAATGAACGAATGGGAAAACTTTCAATCGCAAAGCATATAGATGGTGGAGATACACGTTTCTAACATATCGATAAATTTAAAGAAATGTATATTTTAAGTTTCCCTTAACATCATTCACACATAGACACATACTATTTGTTCTTTTTATTTCTGTTTACTAGGTTTTTCAGTCAAGCAAATTTGAACCTGTAAATGAGACGCAAAGTAATTACGTTGTGCTGAACAATGCAGATGGATCGACAATTATGGTTCCTCAAACAAATGTTCTAGCTGGATTTATGAACACAAGTACTGACTTTCAAAGTACTTACTCAAATGATTTTGGAAATGTTTGTACGACCTCTCATCAAGCTCTTGCACAGGAACCGAATTCAAATAACATTTTGCCCCTTATATCAACCTTATCCGATATGTCTTCTGTTGTTAACAATAACCCCATAAGCCAAATTAATTCTTCATTGAATGTTGAAAATAATTCTCATATTACTCCATCAAGAAACGAATTCACATCTGCAATAAATGATTCTTTGACAAAAAGTAACACAAATTCTGTTAAAAATAATACCGTTGTAAAACATGTAAATTCCAATCCGAAGCTAAATCAGAAAATAATCAGAAAAGAAAGAAATAAATTTAATCAAACAAACTGTTTACCAGATAGCACATACCTATTAAACAACAGTACACAGTCAATGCAGTGCAAAGACAAATGTATGCAGTATTGTTGTGATAAGAAGGGCTTTGATGATAAAAGTGGGTGTAATAATATATCTCTTTCAAACTCTTCATCGAACAAAAGCGTACATGATTAAAGCGTACATGATTTCAAAAATTATCTACAACAAGAAAATAACAATAATGAACATATAACTGATGCACTCAGAATACCTCACGATGAAAAATATGATAAAAAAAAAAAACAAATTGAGAATAAACCACTTTCACAGTTGTATTCTACAACTTCATCAAAACTACCTCATACATCCTTGTCCTTTGGTAGTATCTCAAGTAACGTACCAACTAAGAAAGTTTCCCCGATTTTACACACACAGCCAAATATTAATACACCAGTACGGCCTACAAATCGTGTACTTCCAATGCAATCGATATCGAAAACATCAAGAGATATGATTAAGCCAAGCAGTGTATTGAAAAATATTGTAAACAAATTAATTGATAATTCATCGGAAAATTGTTCTAAGAAAATATGTGAGGATCTTAATGATAATAATCAACAGAAGCTTGAGATATCAACATTTGTAAATGAACATATTACAAAGGAATTAAGTACGCCCTCAGACATTCATAAGGATGATATTCAAGAACATGAACACACCTCATTATGTAAAAACAATATCGAGGATGAAACTAATAAAAATAATGTGCATAAATTTAAGGAGAATAATGATGTCTCTGAAAAAGGGAAAACTTTTGCCCACATGGACTATCATTCTCCCAATTACAAATTTTCTGTCACTGACGAAATCGATAATTCTGGCAGCAAATATCTTTCATCATCAGATATTTCCCATCATCTATGGGAATCTGCCAAATCTGAAGGGGATACGAAAACGAAAAACAGGCAAATAGGAAAAGAACCTCAATTAATTTATGAAATTCAGAGTGAAGACGGTTTTAGCTACAAATCGCAATCTATAGCCGATGTTTGGGAAACTGTTTTTGAAGCTGTACAGTGTGCTCGACGTGTATATGGACTCTCTTCTTTACCATTAGAACCTTTTGCAGAAATGTGTGGGACTCAAATGATTGGTTTAAAAACAAACGCCTTAAAATATTTGGTAGAACAACTACCTGGTACTGAAAGATGTACCAAATACATACCGAAATATCATAAATATAATCCCGCCAATGTAATAAAAGAAACATTTCAGCAGGATCAAGAAAAGCTGTTTGAAAATTTACATGGAGCCATTCGA